>CAXIVS010000444.1:17500-72604 GCA_964035775.1 Osedax frankpressi | reverse complement strand
GAGGGGAGGGGAGGGGAGGGGAGGGGAGGGAGATTTTTAATTACCTATTTTTACATATTCAGAAAAAGATATCACAATTATCAATCATTTTGAATATAAAGTCAAGTGGAAAATACAAGAATTATGTAAAGCAGAACTTCTGGTTGCAAACATAAATTATTTTTATATTCAATTCAATTATTACTTTATTTTATTGTTTTCATACATTTTTATAAAATATATTTTGTTTAATATTTTTTATCAATTTTACAAACATCATATTCAAAATCCTGAAAATAATTTCATTAATTAATCATTTCAATAACTTAATTTCTCACCTAAGATTTTAATAACTCAATAGCTTTATCATTACATTTTTGTGACCTTTTCAACTCACAGATTCCTGGTCTGGGTGATAATGACCGCATAGACTTGAACTACAAAGCATTTTGGTTACCAGTGGTCAACGGACGTCTTAAATCTAACGCTTCTCAAACGGTTCTTGCATAATACTATATTAATATTTAAACTGAATTGATAAAAAATTGATTTATCAGCCTCCTATAGGAGGTTTAGTAAGTCACCAGGTATAATAAACAGAATAATTTAATAGTTTATATTTCAGAGTTTTTAATTTGCAAAGTTAATATCTTTTTTTAAAAAGAGATAATTGAGTTTTTAGTCGATTGATTCTATCTGCTGAATACACTTCATTTATCTTTGAATTATCGTCATATAGTTCCGAGTGCATTTTAGTCCCGAAAACAGCGGAACCTACTTTCAACGTTTTAAACTGATTATAACTCATTACTCGATAATCACTTCAAAGAACCACCAAACTTTCAAACCGTGTTCTCTCACTAATTACTTCATCACTGCAAAGGTTTGCCATACACATATCATATGATATTACCTGACATAAAAAGCCAATGAAAGAAGTTATTAGATATAAAATTGTGTTCAGAAATAATTACTATTTTAATTTTTTGATTTTTAAATAATATTTTTTTAGAAATAATTAATAAATAAAAATAAAATTTAGATTAATTTAACTATAAATAGATTTAGTAAAGCATATTTTAAAATTAATTTAATTTATATTAGCAAGAAATATTTAAATTTGAATTCTACATTACATTACTTTATAAAAAAACTCCACAACCTAAGATGTAAATGTCAACCAGATGACATAACTATTTTATTATATTATATAATTATATAAATTAAATCTAAATATAATATATTTTTAATGCAAATAAAATATATTTTCACTTTTATTATATTATTAAAAAACTAAAGTAACCTGGATGCTTTCTTACCTAAGAAAACCATCATTTAAATCATTTTAGTTTTTTGTTACGTAATAAATTGAAAATATATTTGATATGCATTATAAATATATTATATTTATTTTACATTCAAAATAATTGTATAATACTTTACGATAGTTACATCACCTGATAATTTGGTAGGTAGACATTAATTCTATAATAGAATTATAATAGTATTGTCATTATTAAATATTAGTCTACTTTATTATCTTTTCCAGACTTAACCATTTAACTTGTCACTGTGTCACCCTTTGCAGTGCCCCTTACCGCTAAAGAATGTCTGGTCAAACATTCCTGTACACATGAAGCTACAGGCGTCATGCGCCGATGACATAACACTACTTTCTCAACCAATCGAAACCATCGTTTCCAAAAAATGGCCGCTAACAGGCCTCGAATCCACGAGCGACTTTTCAGATGACACCTCAGACGACACTGCTGGCGACACTGCTGGTGACACTGCTGGCGACACTCCTGGTGACACTGCTGGTGACACCGCTGGTGACACTAATGGTGACACTAATGGTGACACCGCTGGTGACACTGCTGGTGACACTACTGGTGATTTTCTGATCGATGAACACCCCTCGTATGCTGCGGAAGTAGGCGTACATCGCATGGAAGGTCTGGACGACGAAGACCCGATACAAAGGGTCGCTCCAACGGATTCTTATAAGCCTAACTGCTTACGTAACGTCGTAAACCTTACACCGGAGGATCGAAGCCTTTTTGCCGATATTACCGTCTACGAAAATGTGCCCTCCGTAGCACACAGCGACACGTTCGACACGCCGTTACATCGCGGCGACACCGCTTCCGGGTGCAATGTCACCTCCTGCCAGAGTGCCAGTCGGAGTTCCACCGACGACACCTTTCCAACGACGTATACGGCGAAATCGACCGCCCGCCTTGCCAGCCGAGCCCCTACAACCCCCGCCCCTATCGCCCCCGCCGCCTCCGCCACGCCCATCGCTCCCACCCCGTCCCCCGCCGCCGCCGCCGTCGCGATTTCTACCGTGACTGCGCAGCAAAAGAGACGCGAAATCAGGAGAGAAAGCAGACGCCTGCAACGCATTCACCAATTATCCGTGCAACGCAAGTCTTCAACGGAGGACGACAGCTGCGTGCGTTGTCGAGACGTCGACAAGCGACGCATTGCGCAGCGCGAGAAATCACTCAAGCGCGACGTCGAGGCCCGCGACGTCGAGGCCCTCGACGTCGAGTCGCGTAAACACCCCTGGCGTGCTTACTGTTGCGAAGGTGACGCCGGAGACGGCGAGATGAGATCTCCCGGTCTCTTATCACTGGGTTAGGATGGCGTCGATACTTACTGTCCTATCCTTTCCTATCATAACTTATCTTATCTTACTCTATCTTAACCTATCTTAACCTATCTTAACCTATCTTAACTTATCTTAACCTATTTTAACTTATCTTAACCTATCTTAAACTATCTTAACCTATCTAAACCTATTTTAACCTATTTTAAACTATCTTAACCTATCTAAACTTATCTTAACCTGCCTTCTCTATACTTTTTGTAACCCTACCTAGTCCAACACATCACCCCCACTAAGGACAACCTATAATCTTCCTAATCTCCCTTCATCCCTTCCAAACGCTACCTAAACCCTGAACCCAGGTGTTAAGCTAAATCAGGTTTACTTGTTCTTTGAATGTTCAATAAATGATCAGAAAATAAAAGAGTTTCAAATTTCTTACACTCCATCCGACCAGAGCCGTTTTATACGGGTTAGTGTCAACATCCCACTCCCTCTGCCTCTCCCTCCCTCTTCCTCTTCCTCTTCCTCTTCCTCTTCCTCTTCCTCTTCCTCTTCCTCTTCCTCTTCCTCTTCCTCTTCCTCTTCCTCTTCCTCTTCCTCTTCCTCTTCCTCTTCCTCTTCCTCTTCCTCTTCCTCTTCCTCTTCCTCTTCCTCTTCCTCTTCCTCTTCCTCTTCCTCTTCCTCTTCCTCTTCCTCTTCCTCTTCCTCTTCCTCTTCCCCTTCCTCTTCCTCTCCCACTCCCACTCCCTCTCTCCCTCTCCCACTCTATCTCTCCCACTCCCTCTCACACTCCAACTCCCACTTCTACTCCCTCTCCCACTCCCACTCCATCTCTCCCTCTTCATCTAAACTCTTCATCTCTACAGTTGAAGATTCAAGATGAAGACTTGCTTCCACATTTCGAAATTAAAAAGCATTCTCATATTGTCATGTAAGTATAGCAAGCAATGTTGTCAAGTAATACTGTCAAGTAATATTGTCAAGTAATATTGTCAAGTAATATTGTCAAGTAATATTGTCAAGTAATACTGTCAAGTAATATTGTCAAGTAATATTGTCAAGTAATATTGTCAAGTAATATTGTCAAGTAATATTGTCAAGTAATATTGTCAAGTAATATTGTCAAGAAATACTGTCAAGTAATATTGTCAAGAAATACTGTCAAGTAATATTGTCAAGTAATATTGTCAAGTAATATTGTCAAGTAATATTGTCAAGTAATATTGTCAAGTAATATTGTCAAGTAATATTGTCAAGAAATACTGTCAAGTAATATTGTCAAGTAATATTGTCAAGTAATATTGTCAAGTAATATTGTCAAGTAATATTGTCAAGTAATATTGTCAAGTAATATTGTCAAGTAATATTGTCAAGTAATATTGTCAAGTAATATTGTCAAGTAATATTGTCAAGTAATATTGTCAAGTAATATTGTCAAGTAATATTGTCAAGTAATATTGTCAAGTAATATTGTCAAGTAATATTGTCAAGTAATATTGTCAAGTAATATTGTCAAGTAATATTGTCAAGTAATATTGTCAAGTAATATTGTCAAGTAATATTGTCAAGTAATATTGTCAAGTAATATTGTCAAGTAATATTGTCAAGTAATATTGTCAAGTAATATTGTCAAGTAATATTGTCAAGTAATATTGTCAAGTAATATTGTCAAGTAATATTGTCAAGTAATATTGTCAAGTAATATTGTCAAGTAATATTGTCAAGTAATATTGTCAAGTAATATTGTCAAGTAATATTGTCAAGTAATATTGTCAAGTAATATTGTCAAGTAATATTGTCAAGTAATATTGTCAAGTAATATTGTCAAGTAATATTGTCAAGTAATATTGTCAAGTAATATTGTCAAGTAATATTGTCAAGTAATATTGTCAAGTAATATTGTCAAGTAATATTGTCAAGTAATATTGTCAAGTAATATTTACAAGTAATATTGTCAAGTAATATTGTCAAGTAATATTGTCAAGTAATACTGTCAAGTAATATTTACAAGTAATATTTACAAGTAATATTTACCAGTAATATTGTCAAGTAATATTTTCAAGCAATATTGTCAAGTAATATTTACAAGTAATATTTACAAGTAATATTTACAAGTAATATTTACAAGTAATATTTACAAGTAATATTTACAAGTAATATTTACAAGTAATATTTACAAGTAATATTTACAAGTAATATTTACAAGTAATATTTACAAGTAATATTTACAAGTAATATTTACAAGTAATATTTACAAGTAATATTTACAAGTAATATTTACAAGTAATATTTACAAGTAATATTTACAAGTAATATTTACAAGTAATATTTACAAGTAATATTTACAAGTAATATTTACAAGTAATATTTACAAGTAATATTTACAAGTAATATTTACAAGTAATATTTACAAGTAATATTTACAAGTAATATTTACAAGTAATATTTACAAGTAATATTTACAAGTAATATTTACAAGTAATATTTACAAGTAATATTTACAAGTAATATATAAAGCTATATAAAATATAAGATAAAATTATATCATCATCAAAAATCTTGCTATCTTTTGTATTTGCAATCTAATTTGATGAGTAAGATATATTAACGATGCTTAGATATTATCTTATCGCTAGGTTATCTTTTTCCTTTGTAGTATCCTTACTGCACTTCACCTGCAATATAATTTATACTATTGGCTAGTTTTAATGGATCACGAATAAACTTGCTCCAATTGTACACACAGGAAGGATAAAATGGTATCATGCGCAGTGACCTTTAACCCCAAATCCATTGGACGCCACCGTACCTCATTCAAAGTATGCACTATCGGAGGCACGACCTTTACTCGTGTATCCCTGTGTGGCAATTGTATTATCTAGGTCGAGATACTTCTACTACATATTTCAAGAATTACTCTTATTATTGTAGGATTTCTCAGAACTTTAAATTTGTATGAGCATCGGTGTTCTTTTCTATTGAAAATACAATTCACTTATATCTAATACACTCTAAATAATATTTGTATTTCCCAGCTATCTTTTTATAAATATATTTTAATTTATCAAACTACCATTCTATTTGTATTAATAAATTTATTTTTTAAGTTCATATTTATAATCTTTCTTTGTTAACTCCATGCATTCCAAACATAGAATTAGCATATACGATATTAACTGAGTATGTAATTAATATAGGATAAACTATCTACAATATAATAATATTAACTTATAGTTAATTTAGTAATCTATAGTCGGTAATAGATAGTATACCAAAGATCATTATTAAAATGACCAATAAGAAATTAGCATTCTAGGTTAACTTTATATATTATAATTTTAAAAATATAAATTTTATAAATAACAATTCTCTGTTGACCATAATACGTATTAAGGTTTAAAATAACTTAGATATTTTATTGTTACTATCATAAATACTTTAATATAATATTTATTTTAAAATGTTTATTATAATCAATGTCGTGAGTTAAAACAACATTATTTCATATAAATTTTATTTATTTTTAAAATGTATGCAATTTATAGTTATAGTGATTTATAGTTACCAGAGATTTAATGCGACATTAACATATTTGTATAATACTCGTTGCGGTGACGGTCATTTATTTAATCATAATGTATTGCATTATTTCATAGTATATAATTATAAACTAATATGTTGTTGCTCTTGTCTAGTTAATGTCTAAATATAATCCCAAGTTTTTACTTAATTATATAATTATGATTAGTTAGCTTTATTATTAATATATTTATATGTCTCTAACAAATAATCTATATAAATAATAGTATTTTATACTCTTATAAATACAAATCTGTTAGATTCCAGGATGAATTAGAAACTTACAAATTTCATTAAATAAATAAAATATATACGCATAATACAAAAAATAGAAACATGAAATAAGTACATGTAAAATCAATAATTATTGTAATTTTCTAAATAGTTTAATAAAACTAAATAGAAACGAAAACAAGACAACAATGAATAACTTACTAAAGACAACAACATCACTAAAAGTGTAATTTCTAATTTTTACAATTGGGACTGATATAAACTAGACTTTCAATATTCTTTTGACTTCTGTACAAGGATTGATAATCACATATTTCTGGCTATTGTTAAATAATAAATATTTTAATAAATGGCGATAATTTAATATTGACAAAAGATAATTCTAACTATATTATTATTTTTAATTTAACTTACAATGCGAAAATAACAAATAAAATTACTAAAGAACAATTGAAAATGTGATATTCCTTATAAAATAATTAATGAAATCTTAATATTTTGTTAAATTGATTATTATAATTATACTTAATTAATATAATTATTATTTTTAATTATTATTATTTATACAAGGTTAACCTTGTATAAATAATCTAAACTATATTTTTATACTGCTTTAATAATAGAAGATTCTACAAGCTAATGAAAATTACAATAATCCCTTATATAAAATCATTTATCCTTTATATTCCTTTATCCTTTATACCCTTCAATAATCACTTTACTAAAAATTAAATTAAATAAATGAATAACTTATAGAATTCCAGGCACAATTTTTCAAAATTTTTAATAAATTATTTCCAAAATTATATATAAATATAAAATATTTAACAAACAACTAATTAAATTAAATAACACGTCCTAGTTGGTTTTGTTTCTAGATTTAATCCTAAACATACTTCAATAGTTTTACGTAAACCTCATGCATGAAGAAAGACAAAACTCTATTTCTAAACTCCTCGTTTCTTGACCTAGACTGGATGTTTTATATTGTTGATTGTATAAATCTAAATCCAAAATAAGGGGCCCTTTGGGTCTACTATTATTGATTATAAGTATTAACGATTAATGAGTATTCAAATTCTACCATAACATTAATTCATATATCGCTAGGATTAATCATATCAAATCTATATTCGCCATTGAGATATGAAATAAGGATAACTAATAATAAAGCATTATGAATCATTCATAAAAAGCTACAGTGAAAAGTTTTAAATTAATAATATCACTAAGTTATATAATACCTGCAGATTATTGAAATATACGTATTTGTTACTTAGTTACTAATTTCTAATATTAATATATAAAGTTTATGTTGTCTTATTATATTATTTTGATTTCCCATCTCGTGTCCATTATATTTACTTAAATTCTATTTGATCCATTGTCAAGATTATAACTGCAGATATAGTTGACAAGTAACATTAACATTGACACGACACAACATATTAGTATCCCTAATTTGATCTGTGTCAACTACCATACCACCCTAGTTATAACCCGATAGATTTACATAAGAAAGTATTAATATAATATTTCCAATCCTATCCTATCATTTAAATTTTCGAAATTTAAACTTTTTTAGTTATAATTTTAATTAGGATATTATTTAATATGGTTATTATATTTTAAAATCTACACAAACTTTTAATATCGTTCAGAAAGAAATTTAATTGCAAATGTGATTAAACAATTGGTATAAAGTTAAATGGAGTTGATAAACTATAATGTTATTACGTTATTTAAGAAACCATTCATAATTCTAAAATTCTGTCAATATCTATTAATAGAATAAACATGATTGGTAAAGTAAGTTGATTTTATATTCTTATTTGTTTCATTTATAAGTGTTTTCGCTAAATTGTATAATCGGGTATTTTATTTTTGTGAAATCATATAAATTCACTTAATTAAAGATTTGAATAATTAAACCTTTATATTTTAATAAATATTATTAATATAGTATATATTTTTTCAGTTGCGGATTATGTCCTCTGAAACACTAAATAAGATGAAGAATTCGGCTGATTACCTCCCCAAAGATTTTATTGACACATCAATTGCGATTTCTCAGAACACTGTAGCTTATATCTACAAGTAAGTGTTAAAATAGAAATATAAGAAATGTTAAAATAAATGTAAAACAGTAAAATAAATAACATAATTTCTATTTATATAATATACATGAATTTTAACAAAGATTTAAAAAGTTTATTTATTTATATATATTAAATAATCTTTAGAAACAAAGTTATATATTTTATCTTGAAGTTATTCATAAAATACATACATATATTCATAACATATATGAATATATTAAAAATAACTAGAATTTTTGTATATTGTTATATACTGTAAAATAAACTTATAAATTTAAAATTGATTTTAAATGTTTAAATTTTAAATTATAATTAATGTGTATAATTCTAAATAGTAATATTTCTTTATAGTAAAAATAGTAATTATTACAATATTACACAATATGCATAATATAATTTAAATAGTTTTTTATTCTAAAATGAAATAATTGGTAATATTACATGATTATCAATTTTTAAATTAAAAAATTAGAAACAAAAACTAATTAAATTCAGACAATCTTGAATGAAATATATTTAATAATTGAGAAAAAGATTTATATTTTTAGTTATAGTCTAAATATTTATAAAATAATAATCCATAGATATTTAAATAATAAAGAAAAAACTCAATAATTAATTCATGTTAAAAATATCTTTTTAAATCACTATATATGTCCTTAAAATATAGAAAATATTTTAAATATTTGAAAATTATTTTATTTCTAATGACAAATATTGTATTGTATTACTTGCCTATACATTTATAAAATTCATAAATGAAATCAATTATTACTCTATTTTATATAATTGTTTGTATTAAGTATTAAATATTTAATAAAAGAAATAATACATATTACATAAAAGAAATTATCCGAGATTGATAGATTAATATCAAATTTTATTATTAACTTTATCTGTGTCAAGCTCATCTCAGAGATTCAATTATTTATATCATTTATATAATATATTAATTTTCTGCAGCAATCTTTGTGTTATATTATTTTCACCTTTTTTATCAACACAATACATAATAATAATTATAATATTATATAGGGAATATAATGAAAAGTAATGTTACTATAATAATATTTTAATTAAAGAATAATCTTTATAGATATTGAATAAAATATATTCAAAAATCTTTGAATATGTTACAAAAAAATTCAAAATTGAATACTATTGTTTGGTATACAAATTAAAAATTTGAATGATTTGAAAAAGAATGTGGTAATCCAATATTGAATATCTTATTTTTAATAATTGTATGCATACTAAATCATGATTTAGCCTTTTTTGATTTAATGTTTGAAATAAGTATTTTTTAATATCTACAAATATATTAAACTATGAACTATATTTAATATATTTATAAATGGATACTTAATAATAATAAGTTAGTAAAAACCAAGATTATTATTACCATTACTCTAAGGTCATTTCATAAAATAATTTAATATTTATTTTGTAATTAAGACATAAGTTATAATACATTATAATAATTATAATAATACATTATAATATAAACATCATAATTAAGTTAAATAAATTTGAATAAATTGATAAAATCGAAAAATATTTATTTTCTTTATTTTTAAAACAGTCTCTTCTTTATTAACTTATTTATTAACTTATTTATTTAACTATTTTACAATATATTTTTAACCATATACATAACCATATACATAATTATTGATTATTGTAAGTTTTTAATATTTTATTATAATTTTGTCATCATTTATATAATATTATTAACTATTTTAAAACACTATATTCCATTTATATTATAATCCATTTATGCAAAGGTAATATATATCTTAACTATATTATAATTACGTTATAACTACTAAATATAATATAAATATAATTGTTACTAAAGTGATATTTATAAAGTTATCAGTTATTATATGTTAAATAGTTAATTTAACATATTTATAAGTATAATTAATAAAATGATTTCAATAAATATCTAATAAGAATAGACAATAGCTGAAAACTCTATATTGTTGCATAAACACTATTGGCAGCAGTTAACAATAGTAGTGCTGTAACTATTGTGATTAGTCATTGATATATTGTTTTCGATAATTGTTGTCTATCAAAAGAATGAACATTTTTAATAGATAATATAATTTCACTGTTATTAAAAAATTGGCAATGGAATAAAGGTTTAGTAAAAAACGTTACAACAAAAAATACATTTATATTAAATATTAAATGTTTCAAATTTTTATCTGAATATAATAATTATAATTAAACTACATTTTTTAATATCTTAATAATATTTCGTTTGAATATATCAACTATAATATATAATATCAATATTTTGTGTTACCAAAATGCCAATGAAAATATAATCGATGATAAAGTTCCAATTCTTTTATATCCATATTTTTAGGGTGTTCCTTGGATTGAAGATATTACATACAACTTTTCAACTTCTTATAATTATTATACAGTGGGATGTGAGATTGTGGTAAATTGTGTCAGATTATTAATGTAAAATTCTCATATTGTATGCAATCCTTAATGCATTACTAATCATTACAAGGATTCTTTATCATTAAAGGTTATATTATTATACTGAAATAAATGTATAGGTTTATTATTTATCCATTAATTTTAGATTATGGAATTCTGTTAATTGTTTTTTTATTAAATTAAATTTTTTAATTTCATAGGTATAGCATAAGGACACACTTCTTGTTTATCAAATGTATCAGATGTATTGGATATATTTAGATATATAATCATAACTATGATAATAATATACAACTTTACATAAACATGATGATTATAATGTATTCATAATTAGTTTTTGTTATACATGTATACACATTTTATATTACCAAAAGCCCCTAATATGACCATATGACATATAAACATATAAAGCATAGATATGGAAGAGATTATTGTTCCCTTTGTATATTTATAAAATACACATATTCTAAACAAGTATATTCTATTAAGAAGGCTATGTTAATATGTTATTTCGAAGGATGCCCAAATCGCATTATTTTATATGACTCCGGAGCACTCTACCAATCTAAATAAAATAATCTACTGATCACTTTATCTGTTATTTATTGCAATAAACCATTCCTTAATATTAACAAACTTTTAATCATATTAATTTAAGTAGTTGTATGAAATGTTAATTATAATTTATTATTATTTATACTTTATTAATAATTATTAATCTAATATTAACACATTTTTTAAAATTATTATATTAACTACAATATACTTCAATATATGTTGCTACCCGATATAAGGTAATATATAAGGTAATATTTATTTAAAATCTTAATTTTAATTATTTATTATCTATAAATGTATTATTTCAATTGAATATATCTATTTTCATTGATTTTAAACTTATTTCTTATTGGCCATTATAGTTTATTTTTTTTTGTTTATTTTTATTATTTGTAAAATTTAATAGAGATTGTTTATCTAAATTTACATTAAACCTACTTTTAATTTTAGGTAATACCCTTGAATATAATATATTTATTCATTTAAATTTTATATTAATAATATATTAATAATATGTTTATAATACTTGCATTTTATATATTCTATTTATGATTTAGGAGATACCATGGATGAAAAGAAGAATAAAGAAAAATATCATTATATGTTAAAAGTATGTATAATTTATATATTAGTTTTGTTTGTATCTCATTTATTATATATAATATTTTCAATATTAAATAAATAATATTACAAAAGTTATAAAAATTATTATTGAATCATATATTATAATTATAATAATTATAATATAATAATATATTATAATATTTTGTTTTATTGTATTATAATATAAATTATACGATTCATAAATTATAATCCCAGGTCACACAGATATATTGCTTATGCACATGTTATATATAATATATAGTAGTATTTACCAAGGTTATATCCTAAAACATTGTATATTATACAATATATAATGTAATAAGTATCATTAAAAAATTATGATAAATATACTTTTTATAGAAAGGAGGTTACTCTATAACTTAGTAAATATTAATATAAAAATATAATAATTACAATTATTTTTAACAATATTAAATTTATAATAATACAAACATATTTTATACAAAATGTAAATAATAATTATTAATAATTAATTAAGCCATTAAAATATATCTGATTTATATATTTTATTTATATATTTTATTAATTAACATAATTACATTATTATTACTAAAATAATACATTTTTATTCAACATAAATTATTAAATACAACATTCAAGTATAAATAGGTGAAATTTTAATTTGATTCAATTACTAATATTATTTAAATATGATAATATAAAGTTTTTAAACTCATATATATTTATATTATATATACTACATATATATTAAATATTCTAAATGTTACGAATTAATAATCAACTTTAATATAGCTTTAATAATTTTTATTGAAATTATTTTCTCACACTTAATATAGCTTTTGATTTTGTTACAATTCTATATTCATTATAAATATATAAAAAAATATTACAAATCACGAATACTTAATTACTCATATTGTAGTACAATATAGAACGGATTAAGTAGGTTCATTATGTTAAACACACACATATATATATTATACATATTATTATATATTTAATACACGCAGTACATGTATTAAGTGTTGGCATTTTCTAATATTTTGAATTCGTTGCTTTAATAGGTACTGGAGGCCGCAAGGGAGTTCGGTAAGGACGCCCAGCCTAGAGATTTGCTCTTCAGCGAGGAGTATGCGACTATGTTGTCGAATCTCCTAGGTTTCGCCATCCTATCCGACTCTTCTTCCGACGACGAAGAGGCTAGCGCGGCGAGTTCGATGCCTTTTGGAGAGGCTCGCGGACCGTCCCAGACCGAACGCAAAACTCAGCATTCTGCCCTAGTTTCCATTCTATCGGCGATTGCGCCACCCACTCCGCCGCCAACTCCGCCGTCGACTCCGCCGTCCACTCCGCCGTCGACTCCGCCTCCCACTCCGCCGCCCACTCCACCGCCCACACCGCCCCCGACGCCGCCGCCAACACCGCCGTCGACTCCCCCCTCCTCTCGGGCGCCTCTACCCGGGAGATTCGCGATGCGCGCGTCCTCTAGGCGACGTCTACCGGCCATTCGCGCCTTATCTCCGATCAACGAGCGCCCGCGCGAAATGCGCCGTCGCTCCTACTTCATGGGCCGCGTGTTGTGGTTGTTGCCGGGGGGCGGGGTACGCGAACACTCCGTGGGTCCGCTGCGCGACGCCCCCGCCGACCAAGTGTTCCGCATCGGCGTACAGGAGAGCGTGGGCAACGGCGACGACGCTCGCGACTCTTTCGAGTGCGGACGGGGCGCCGCTCGACTGCGACGCCTCCTGCAGGACGGTTGGATAGAGAATCGCAGCGGCGAAGACCACGAGACCACGCGTATAGCTCGTCGGCTGTTCGTCGGTCGCGGCGACGATCCGGTGTCGCGCGATCGCTTGTCGCGCGCGACTTCGATGGCCTGCGGAGAGATCGCGAGCTGTCGAGACTTCGCCGGCTTCGAGCGGATTCGGCAGCGCGACGGTTGCCCGGCGTGTTTCGTCGAGCGGAGCCGCGAGGAGGCGTCCGGCGACGTTTACGCGGGCGAAACGCTGCGACCGCTACGCCTGTAGGTGGCGCCGCGGAGAGACTTTAACAACGATATTTATTGCGATTACTATATTTTGATATTCAAATTGTAAATAAATTAATATTTAAAGTTTGTACAATTCATTTTCTTAATATTTGAGTAACTGACATAAGTCTGAAATCATTTAGAAATAATAATATTTGGTCACATGGGGTAACTCTTAGGTCAGTTGACCAATTATCGGTGTTTCAATTATCGGTAATAGGAATTTATTTTTTTATTAGGATACATATTTATAATTTAATAATTAATTATCACTTTTTATAATAATTAATTTCAATTTTGTGCTCATCGGAATACTTATTCGATAAATTTACAAATAAATGATTTCAGAATTTATAAATGTTATCATTCTTAGATAAACAAACAAAGTGCGGTGATTAATAAATATTTAACCAAGTTAATGATGAATTTGTATTTACAGGCATAGATTTCATTTTTGTATTCAAATCTTTGCAATTTGCAACCGATTATTCTCGGTAAAAAGTAAAATGCATTATTTTTTGAACATTTCTTATTTTTGTACGCTTCTATTTATATAATTGTTCTAGTCTATTACAAATCTAATGGCATTTTGCCAAGCAAGAGGAGTTTAAAGTTAAAAGTTTATTAATTAAAAAACCATAAATATAATCCCTTATTTTACAAGTTTCAATTATAATAATTAATATAAACGCTTGTTGTAAACAAACAAATTATTTACATATTAATGTCTATTTGAATCTAAAATTTAAAATAAACCACCCTGTTTTAAATTAGCAATGATCATGAGCATTTTAGCTTTTTTTTTTCAATATTTTGACAAGAAATTTGTATTTAATATATTTTCATATAATTTATCTTAATTAATTTTTAATTTCGCGACCATTTTAAATTTTTAATCGAAAAAATAAGAAAACAGTTATATTATTAATTCTTAGCCCAAAATGTATTTGATTGTGTACTGTTACACTGTACTGTTATACATTATACATCTAATTTTACTTTATCAAATTATACTAGTAAACTTAAACTTTTTATCAATAGGCATGCTTCATATTTTATTTATTATGCCTTGAAAAAAAACTATACAATCAAGGTCATTTGTTTTGATAATTTATGGATAGATTCTTTGTATTATGTTAACACCTCCTATAACTTCAGGATGTCTTCTTAGCTAACTTCATATTTATCTTACACATTGGTCTATCGTTATATAGTTATATAACTCTTTCCAACACGGAAAATGAATTCTCAAGTTAATGTAACAAATTTCATTCAAATATTTTAAGCGTCAACTTTTATGGGAAACATTTTAATATTCTTATAATAAAATTTTAATAATATTTTTGAGAAGCAATAAACAAATTCGGAAATTTCTCAATTTAATTTCTATAGTAATAGATTTTTGTATACCAAATATTTTATATTAAAAAAAATGATAGAATATTTATTTAAAGTTATTATATCAAAAGATATGAAATAATTTAATTAATTATTAGACTAGCATTATAATATTTTGAAAATGTGTCTAATGCTTGAATGTGTCTAATGGCTTAATATATGGTAATCATTTGTTGATTAAACTTTACTTTTTATTTCCACTGAACTTCAAATTGGAATTTCTCATGAGCTCAGATTTTTACTAAATAATTCAAATCTACATTTTTAATTTATTGAATTAAATTATAAACTTTATTTATAAATGAATTTAAATAGTGATAAATAGCTAAAGTAATAATTGAATTAAAAAAGGATTATGATTATGATAACTGATCATAGCCATATATTTGCTTTATACAGTATATTGAGATATATATATATATCTTATTATATTATTATATTATATTATATTATACTTAATGTAACAATTTAAATAAATGCATAATATTTATATTTATATGTATATTTAAAGAACAGAGTTAACTCTATATTACCTCATAACAGTCACCAGGGAGGAAATAAAACTGCAAGCGAAGGTCTGGACACAAATATAGTTTTAATGAGGAAATTAGTTGATAACTCATTACAAGTTAATATCACGCTCACCTCACCCTCACTCTCACCCTCATTCTCACCCACCCTAACACCCTAACACCCTCACCTCACCTCACCCTCACCCTCACCCTCATTCTCACCCTTACCTCACCCTCACCTCATTCTCATCCCACCCTCGCCTCACCTTCACCCTCACTCTCATCCCTCACCTCACCTCACCTCACCCTCACCCTCATTCTCACCCTAATTCTCACCATCATTCTCACCCTCATTCTCACCCTCATCCTCACTCTCACCCTCACCCTCGCCTCATCCTCATCTCACTCTTACCTCACTCTCACCTCACCCTCACCTCACCCTCACATCACCCTCATCTCACCCTCACCTCAACTCACCTCACCCTCACCCTCATTCTCACCCTAATTCTTACCCTCACCCTCACCCTCACATCACCCCACTCTTACCCTCACCCTCACCCTCACTCTCACTCTCACTCTTACCTCATCCTCACCCTCACTCTCATCCCAACCCTCACCCTCACATCACCCTCATATCACCCTCACCATCACCTCACCCTCACCTCACCCTCACCTCACCCTTACCTCACCCTCACTCTTACTCTCACTCTTACCTCATCATCACCCTCACCTCACCCTCACATCACCCTCATCTCACCCTCACCTCAACTCACCTCACCCTCACCCTCATTCTCACCCTAATTCTTACCCTCGCCCTCACCCTCACATCACCCCACTCTTACCCTCACCCTCACCCTCACTCTCACTCTCACTCTTACCTCATCCTCACCCTCACTCTCATCTCAACCCTCACCCTCACCCTCACATCACCCTTATATCACCCTCACCCTCACCTCACCCTCACCTCACCCTCACCTCACCCTCACCTCACCCTTACCTCACCCTCACTCTTACTCTCACTCTTACCTCATCCTCACCCTCATCCTCACTCTCACCCCAACCCTCTCACCATCACCCTCACTTCACCCTCACCCTTACAGGGTAACCTCACCCTCATCCTCACATCACCCCACTCTTACCCTCACCCTCACTCTCACTCTTACCTCATCCTCATCCTCACCCTCACTCTCACTCTCACCCCAACCCTCTCACCATCACCCTCACTTCACCCTCACCCTTACCCTCACCCTCACCCTAACATCACCCCACTCTTACCCTCACCCTCACTCTCACTCTCACCCCAACCCTCTCACCATCACCCTCACCCTCACCCTTACCCTCACCCTCACTCTCACATCACCCCACTCTTACCCTCACCCTCATTCTCACTCTCACTCTTACCTCATCCTCACCCTCACTCTCATCCCAACCCTCATCTCACCCTCACCCTCACCCTCATTCTCACCCTCATCCTCACCCTCACTCTCACCCTCGCCTAATCCTCACCTCACTCTCACCTCACTCTCACCTCACCCTCACCATCACCTCACCCTCACCTCACCCTCATCTCACCCTCACCCTCACCTCACCATCACCTCACCTCATTCTAACCATCACCCCACCCTCACCCCACCCTCACCCTCAGCTCACCATCACCTCACCTCATTCTAACCTTCACCCCGCCCTCACATCACTCTCAGGCTCACCTTCACCCTTACCTCACCCCACCCTCAACCTCATCTCACTCCCACCCCACCCTCACCCTCATCCTCACCTTACCCTCACCTCACAATCACCTCACCTCATTCTAACGCTCACCCTCACCATCACCTCACCTAACCTTACCTCATCTTTACCCCACTCTCACACTCACCTCACTCTCACCCTCACCCTTACCCCACACTCACCCCACCCTCACCATCACCTCACCTCACAATCACCTCACCTCATTCTAACCCTCACCCTCACCCTCACCTCACCTAACCTTACTTCATCTTTACCCCACTCTCACATTCACCTCATCCTCACCCTTACCCCACACTCACCCCACCCTCACCATCACCTCACCTCACCCTCACCTTACCCTCACCCCACCCTAACATCACCCCACCCTCACCCCAACCTCACCCTCACCTTACCTCACCCTCACCTTACCTCACCCTCACCTTACCTCACCCTCACCCTACCTTCATCTCACCCCACCCCCAACCCCACCCCCAACCTCACCCCCACACTCACCCCACCCTAACATCACCCCACCCTCACCCCAACCTCACCCTCACCTTACCTCACCCTCACCTTACCTCACCCTCACCTTACCTCACCCTCACCTTACCTCACCCTCACCTTACCTCACCCTCACCTTACCTCACCCTCACCTTACCTCACCCTCACCTTACCTCACCCTCACCTTACCTCACCCTCACCTTACCTCACCCTCACCTTACCTCACCCTCACCTTACCTCACCCTCACCTTACCTCACCCTCACCTTACCTCACCCTCACCTTACCTCACCCTCACCTTACCTCACCCTCACCTTACCTCACCCTCACCTTACCTCACCCTCACCTTACCTCACCCTCACCTTACCTCACCCTCACCTTACCTCACCCTCACCTTACCTCACCCTCACCTTACCTCACCCTCACCTTACCTCACCCTCACCTTACCTCACCCTCACCTTACCTCACCCTCACCTTACCTCACCCTCACCTTACCTCACCCTCACCTTACCTCACCCTCACCTTACCTCACCCTCACCTTACCTCACCCTCACCTTACCTCACCCTCACCTTACCTCACCCTCACCTTACCTCACCCTCACCTTACCTCACCCTCACCTTACCTCACCCTCACCTTACCTCACCCTCACCTTACCTCACCCTCACCTTACCTCACCCTCACCTTACCTCACCCTCACCTTACCTCACCCTCACCTTACCTCACCCTCACCTTACCTCACCCTCACCTTACCTCACCCTCACCTTACCTCACCCTCACCCTAACCCCACCATCACCCAAACCCTAACCCCACCCTCACCCTAACCCCACCCTCACACTACCTTCATCTCACCCCACCCCAACCTCAACCCCACATCATCTTACCTCACCCCCAACCCCACCCCCAACCTCAACCCCTCACCCTCACCTCAGCCTTACCCTCACCCTCACCTCTCGCCTCACTCTCACCCTCACCCTCACCCTACCCTCATCTCACCCCAACCCCACCCCCACACTCAACCCCACATCACCTCACCTCACCTCACCCTCACCTTACCTCACCCTCACCTTACCTCCCCCTCACCTTACCTCACCCTCACCTCACCTCACTCTCACCCCACCCCCAACTTCACCCCCAACCCCACCCCCACACTCACCCCCACATCATCTCACCTCACCCTAAACTTACCCCACACTCACCCTCACCCCACCCCCAACCCCACCCCCAACCCCACCCCCAACCTCACCCCCACACTCACCCCCACATCATCTCACCTCTAACCTCTAGGACCGACTCTCGTTGATGCGCGAGATGACAAGTAGACTGGAGGTCAAGGGTTACAGAGATCTGCACCTCTTGTACAGCGTTGCGGCTTCTCTATTCGACGACGAGAGGGTCACGTGGGGTCGTATCGTCACCCTGCACGCCTTCTGCGCCTATCAAGCCAGGTAATTGAAATCAACGACTTCAAATCAACGATTGTAGATTTTAAATCGAATTCGACGACTAAATATGGTGGCTTCGTTGAATCGCATTTGTACTTTATTAATTGTAATTAAGAAGATATAAATTGTTATAAAACTAATTTAAGTAGTTAAGTATTTAAGTAGTTAAGTATTTAAGTAGTTAATTAGTTAAGTAGTTGACCGGACATGTAGTTGTTTTTAAACAAAGATCTTAATTCATTTGTTATATTAAAGATGACCATTAGGTCTCTCAAGGACTTGTCTGATATTCACTTGCAGAAGGAGATATCCAATATCCTGTCTGATATTGTTGTAAATCGCCTGGGATTATGGATTGTCTGCAATGGAGGATGGGTAAGAAATCTACCAACAAATCTATTTATCTCAATTAAAAATATTGATAGTTCATTTCTTACTGCCACATCTATTGAAATAACGTCAAATCAATATAGTGAAATTGTAATTTAAAATTTAAATAGAACTAATATTTAATCTTGAATGTCAAAGTTCACCAACAATTTTATTTTATTGTTTACAACTGATTTGATTTTATTTCATACAATTTTATAGAAAACCCAGAAAACTAAGTTGTTTTGGGTTTGGATTTTTAGAATAAATATCTTTTTATATCTATTTTGATAATTCATATTTTTGGGATTCCATAATAGTTTATTGGTTATGTAATAGGCATTTATTAAAGAGATTATTAAAGATAGTATTCACTTTATAACGTGAATTAAACATGAAATAGTATTCACTTTATAAAGTGAATTAAACATAAGATAGTATTCACTTTATAAAGTGAATTAAACATGAGATAGTATTCACTTTATAAAGTGGATAAAACATGAGATAGTATTCACTTTATAAAGTGAATAAAACATGAGATAGTATTCACTTTATAAAGTGGATAAAACATGAGATAGTATTCACTTTATAAAGTGAATAAAACATGAGTTTTTATGAAAATTAAATAAAACAAGATCATTTTTGATTTTTTATGCTATTTATTGCTATTTATTCAGTTTAATGTCGAATATTCTAGTTTTCTCTATTGGTTAGATATCTCCAGTTATATTAAATATATGTTGATTGTAGTGAATTGTAAATTAAAAAGTAGGGTATCTAATCCGATTATATATTCGACAGGATGATTTCCGAAGACAATTGGGAGGATTTCACAGTACCTACAGTTTCGAAACCTCCGGGGTGTGGAAAGGTTTAATGGTCGTCGCTATTTTTCTCACCATTGTTATGGCGTGTTACTCTTCAGTCGTGTTCATCAATAAGAATTAGTCGGCAAGTTCCACTGCGCGTTATATTATCTATCATTAATAATTCATTTTGACAATACATGTTGTTAATCAAATATCTAATTCTATTATTATTATTCGTATCTTATCATAAAACTTATGCAATATTAGAAACTAATTACAAAGTTTACACAATTTTATGATATTAAATATTACATTTTTCTCATCGATCATTTCATATCAGATATTGAGCATTATTATTTATTCATTATTTCGGATTGTAGTTTATATAAAGTTGTATAAACCCAAAAACAAACAATAACCTCATTAGAGGTACAGTATGTCTTTTTCGATATCTACATATCTACAGACAATTATTTATTTCTAATTTATTCTAATCTTATAAGTTCATTTGATTTTCATAGTATTTAATATAACTATCGTCATATATGCATAGTGTATAAATTATATTACTATTATCTGATTGTTATTTATGTTATAATCTTATTGTAAATTCCGCTAGAATTCTAATATAAATGATAATATTAATATTATACGTGTTTTCATATCAAATATGATGAGTTACGTGGAGTTTGGGTTAGATAATATGGTATCAAGGCTTTCGTTTGTTTAATACGGTATATTTATATAAACAAATCAAAGCCAATATATATCAAGCTTCACGCATGAATAGTTAATAGAGTAACGATGATAATGTCTCTATGTGCATGCAGCCTAGATTATAAATATAATATTAGTCATAAAGTGGAAGGATAGTAATGGGTGTAGCGGGGGGTGGATTTGGGGTGTTGTAAGGCAGAATGGGAGTTAAGTAAGAGTTGGTGTTGGTCATGCGTATGGTATTATCCAGGATCACACAGATCTGTAAATTTCACGTTGTTCAGTTTTCTTAATTATGCACTTCATTGTTAGTAGATATCTCCCGACGAATCAGTTGGACTGTAACAGTGTCCAGTAAGTTATACTTTCACAGTTGTTTATTTATCTTGGCATGCCACAGCTCAACACCTTAGGATGCGCAACATCTCACCGCAGTCTCAGCTAAGCGGTGGCGTCGCGGAGCCTTCTCATCGCGTTGCTTTCAGTCGCGGTGGCGAGGAGTCGATCGCGTTGCTTCCAGTCGCGGTGGCGAGGAGTCGATCGAGTTGCTTCCAGTCGCGGTGGCGAGGAGTCGATCGAGTTGCTTCCAGTCGCGGTGGCGAGGAGTCGATCGCGTTGCTTTCAGTCGCGGAGCCTTCTCATCGCGTTGCTTTCAGTCGCGGTGGCGAGGAGTCGATCGAGTTGCTTCCAGTCGCGGTGGCGAGGAGTCGATCGCGTTGCTTCCAGTCGCGGTGGCGAGGAGTCGATCGCGTTGCTTTCAGTCGCGGAGCCTTCTCATCGCGTTGCTTTCAGTCGCGGTGGCAAGGAGTCGATCGCGTTGCTTCCAGTCGCGGTGGCGAGAAGTCGATCGCGTTAACCCGACAATTGTTTTCCGCGCGTAATACCCCGTACATAAACACGGGTGGGTTGGGGGGGCGCGTATTTATGTACGGATAATTACACGGGGCCTACGTCGTTTCTAAAACGTCGCATATAACGTTGGCGGGATTTCATCGAGTCGCGGGATTTCATCGCCGGCGATTCTAAATATCTATTCTTGATCGTATCCGCGACGTCCGTAGTACTTCGACTGCTCCGTACCTGACTATCAAGTTGTAGATGGGGTAGCCAGATTGCTTTATCTGAAATTTTAGGAGAACTCGTCTTAACGTTTCCGTTGCAGAGGAAATGCGTTTTAGTATCGGCGCCGATAATTGTCTGCGGTCGATTTCCACTTTAAAGTTTGTCACGTAGCTAACAACGAATAGACCGCAGATAAGAACTACTACAAGAAGTTCTTATCCTATATTGGCCCGCATCGGCGACCGCGATATGAAATGCATGGGATGATACGTTATGCCTGAAACTTAAGTCTTTACTTCTTAAAGTCTTCGACAGAAATATTCGTCGTCGTATGTCTTTAGATCGAAAGTTTCACTCGAGAATGTGCTGGTTTTTTTACGCTTCTGATAATACCTGGTTATGCAATATTATCCATTTTGATATGACTTCATCGTGGATATTGATCCTGTACATCTACGACGGTATAAATAACTAGCTGTAAGTCTTTTTGAGGCCTATATGAGATTTGACTGAGAACTTACCAATGCTGTGTAAATCACCGGGTTATATAGTTAAGTGAGACAATTTCATGTTTTGTTGGCGTTTGGTATTTTGTTTGTAGAACCTAGCATCTATACGAGGTTTAATTGAATGCCATGTTAGGGGGACAAATATTACATGACCTTGGGTTGCCGCTGATGTTAATGCGATTATTACCATGGCATAATAGGGTTATTGCAATGGGGATAATAGGGTTATCGTCGTACACTGGCAATCATTGAGAGTATGGTAATAATATAATATAGATAGGCATAATTTAAAATTATTTACTACGAATTTAAAAAATGATCACGAATACTTATATATCTATATTAAGGTTATATAATGTATAGCAAACGAATAGAGTTAATCATCATCGACGTAAATTTGAGACTTATCCACCAATGAATAGAACTTATAAATTATTAGAAGAAGGTTTTTCTAGGTTATATGTAGAATATTTTTATTGAACTACTAGAACTGTATTATATCCTTTTGTGAGGTTTATTTGGATGTTTGAAAGTAGAAAACCAATTTGAGGTTATCTGGATATCTAAAAGAAGATATTAAAAAAGGTTTTTATAGATATTTATATGAGTTTTTGTAAATGCAAGTTTAATTTAATTAAGAGTGTCGTGTGCAATTTGGCAAGCTATGCAATTTGGCAAATATCATTGACTGCGAGGTTATTTCAACTTTCAAAAACTACAATAAAAATTATAAATAATCTTGAAAATTAATGAAATTGCTTTATGACATTGTAATAATATACATATAATTAATTTGTAATTCTTAAAGGTTAAAATAAGGTACTTAAAATATTTTCATGCATAGTTAATAAAATAATTTCCAATTTCAAGTATTCATACTGTCAGTTAGTTGAAAACAGACACGCCCAGTGGGCGTCGCCCAGCGACACATAAATAAAGAATTATTAAATTTAATAATATAATAATTACTTTAATAAAGTAATTATTTATATACGATACTACTGAATGTATCTACTTATTGTGTAATTGGGGAGACATATAAGTATTTACTTTACTGATCTCGATACTTGCTAATATGATATACTATATATTTTTTTTACTATTTTAATTTTATTTATTTGATAATACGAGTATAATATTGAATGGTAAATTTCCAAAGGAATATATTTATTATAAACTATTAAATGCAAAAGTAAATGAAAATAAATATCATACATTGTATATATATTTAAATATAATTCACCATCTATATAAAATGATAAATAATTTACAAAGTTAATTTATTAAATATATGTTTTCTTATATCATCGATATGTAGTATAAAATGCTGATTCGATATTATTAATGCTGCCTGTTGAATACCGATAATCAAATTGAAATTAAATATAATAATTTAAATTTAAAATTAGTCACGCCTACAAATACGCCCATTTAAAAAATAATTAAATCATAACATTTAATATTAATTAAAAAAATATATTATGATAAATAATGATTAATTACATTATTTGTAATCATTGTAGTATAATAATTTACTTTTATATAATTTTTTAAATGTATTTACAATGAAAATAGATAAAATCACAGAAAGTGTGCCAAATTGCATAGCTTGCCAAATTGCACACGACAAGAGTGAATTTTATTCATATTGATCAGTTATTTAAAATATAAAATATTTATTTATTGATGGGAAATTACGTCTTATAAATAATAGTGTCAGTCACTTGTTGCTAAGCAACGGTAACGAATTTTTTCGGAATTTCCTGTATTGATTAGCGCAAACATTTTTGTAAACTTGGTCCTCTATTTTGTATTCGGTCTCGATTAAAGAATATATCTAAAGTAATTTCTTGTAACGTAAGGCTCATGTATTCGAGTGTCGTCTACTCTCATTTCTGCTGTCCATATCCTCGAAACTCTGTATTCGTACGAAAATGTCTTGGGCGGGGTATCGTAATCTAACGATATGCGTTACTTTTTTCGTTACATCGCAGATATTTCGGTGTAACTTAAATAATTGCAATCGAGTTACCTGGATAATCCTGCCAGTAAGCACATACTCGCCTCAAAGATTAAGCCACGCATATACAAACTTAAACAAAGTGAAACCCCGAATGGCTCATTAAATAGGTCACTATTTACTGAACCGTACGACGTACGTCTTACGGCCAACTCGGATAACTGTAGTAAGTCTAGAGCTAATAATACATATTCCAATGACTTGAATATTTGTGTAAAGGTTGCATTTAGATCAGTGATATTTATATGTTATGTTAGTGGCTACGGATAACATTCGGCCACTCGCATGACCTTGGGCCGTATTAACTGTCCATGGTAAGTGCTATGCTTACCACGGGCGTAACGGGTAGCGAGTATTCGGGCTTCGATTCCGGAGAGAGGGCAAGAGAAACGACTTCCACACCCAAGGAAGGCAGCAGGAACATGGATTACACACACTCCTAGTACGGGCGACGAAAGATAACAACGCGGGCTATCTAATAATGCTCCGTAATTGGAATTAGTACATTTTAAAACTTCCAACGAGTAACTATCAATAGGCATGCCTGGTCCAGCAGCCGCGGTAATTCCAGTTCCAATAGCGTATATTAAAGTTATCGCAGTTAAAAAGCTCGTAGTTGGATCCTAACTTCGAAGAAGAGGTCATGCTCACCTCGGTTCTTTATTCTTCCGGTCCGCGATGCTCTTCGCCGAGTATTACAGGTTGACCGGAATGTTTACTTTGAAAAAAGTAGAGTGTTTAAAACAGGCGTTCTCACCTGTATAATGTCGCATGTAATAATGGAATTGCATATCGGTTCTATTGTTCTGGTTTTCTGAGCTTGAGGTAATGATTAAGAGGGATATTATTACTCGGCTAAAGGTGAAATTATTGGATACCCGTAAGACGTACTAAAGCGAAAGAATTGAATATTTTCATTAATCAAGAACGAAAATTAGAGGTTCGAAAACAATGAGATACCGTCGTAATTCTGACCATAAACTATGTCAATCAGCGATCCGATGGTGTTGCTACATGACCGTCGAGCAGCTTCCGGGAAACCATAATTTTTGAATACTGGGGGAATTATCGTTGCAAATTTAGTTGTACAGTTCATTGGTACAACTGTACAACTGTACTATCTGTCCAAATTTAGTTGTTAGATATTAAGGTATCAAAAAAAAATTATTATTTCAAACTCACATAACTGTTCTTCCATTAATAAGTAATCCTTCAGACATAGCTATTTACACTAGTTAGAATAATAAGAATCATAATGCATGCTAACTAAAAAGAAATTTAAAAAAAGTCGTCAACTGAAGACATGTAAAATTTGGGAAAAAATCTATATTTTGCTATTAGTCTATATCAATACAAAAATGTCATTGCATCTTTTTATTATTAAACGTTCAGTTTAAATGATCTCGTTCAGTTTTACATTTATCATCAAAAGGTACTATTACTTGTTCTTTATGTCTAAACATACACAGTCTCCTATGTATACTATCAATTCGACACTATTTTATCTTGATATTTACTTTAAATGTATTGAGATTATGTTATTTATATACGAATTTGATACCTCAACTCTTATTAGTTTGCAGGACATTTATAATTATTTTTAAGTGTGATATGAGTTTCAAAATTCATTAAAAGTTAATTTCATTCATATCATAAAAATGATCTCAAAGAAGTCCAAAAAAAGTGTTATTTAAAAAAACCATCAATTCTAACTTTTACTTTTAAATTAAAATAATTATTATAAATTGTATAATAATTTAAGTGGATCTATCACTTTATTCCTCAAAAGTAAAAGGATATTTGATTATCTAAAGGATCTTAATCAAATTACGTGTAAATTATAAATAATGATATTTAATATTTGTTAACAATTTAAAAAAAATTATATCAAAATGGTCAAATTTGATGGACAAAGTTGACTATTTTTTGAAGAATGTAATATTAAGTTAACATTTTTTAATGCATATTTGAAAAATCTATTTACATCTATTAAAAACAAATGTAATATAAATAAGTTGTGAACAATTCTTATAAATCAATAATAAAAAAAAAGTAGTGTTAATTTAAAAGTTAAATTATAAAATTCTAGGAAAATTGAGTTTAAAGTTTTATTATAAAAATGTATTATATTTTTTAAGTTCTTTTATTTAAAAATATATTCTATTAATAAATTAGACACAACATTTGCTATAATATGTTTTATGTATATACTAAAACTAAAATTAAGAAATATGTATATTAATATGTATATTATAATAAGATAATATATCAAGTACATACGCAAAATATGATAAAATCTAAGATTACATAATCTTGGATAAAATGTAAAAACAATTACAATTTTCCACTTGTAAAATCTGATGAAGCCACCTTGATTGTTTTCTATTAGCGTGGGTTGAACTCTCATTTTCATCCTACTCATTCCAGAATATCCAGTCCATGTATTGATTGACTCTAAAACATCCCTTCTATTAATTTCAAAAGCCTGTCCAGTTATATCCGATGACCAGAGAGTATTCTCTATTTAAGTACAGGATGTGCACTGCACATTGTACAATGTACAATGTACCGCTTTAGAATTCATATAATTTATATTTACGATTTATTGGTATAAAATAGTTTATACCAATGATATATTGAGTAGTTACATTTAATATTACATTATAATTAATACACAAAATGAGTATACTCAATTTACTACAAGTTATTAACTATATTTAACAATACAAATTATGTAAATAATATTTAAATATTTGTTTTTTTTTATTATTTTAATATTGTTTTAATAGCAATTCAAGTCCAATCCAGCATTATAGTACAATACTAATAATTACATGATATTTGTATATTACAAATACCAGCTAAATAAATACTATCTTCGTTTGAGATTTTAATTGATACTTGATCTATTTGGTATGGTTTAAAATATTGGTTCCAATGGGTAATATACTATTGGTTCTAATCATAGATATACATTGTAAATCTATGGTTCTAATGAATGGAAATCTATGTCATGTGGCATAAATAAATAGAATTATAAACAACATATAGTTGATATAATTATTTAAAAATACTTATTGTGATATGCAATTTATATTTTTATTATAATATATTAATAATAGATACTCATTTATTATTCATAATGACAAATAGGAAATACTGTAATATAAATTAATTATATTACGTAATACTTATCTTATGATTTTATTAAATAGCAACACAATAATTCCTATGAGATATAATATTATATTAACGTATACTTAATTTATTATTATTTATTTGTTAACATATATGCTATAATCTATTATATTACACACTAATTTATATAATTTTGTAATATTTATAATTGGGAAAATATAAGAATATATCATATTTCCGGTTAAATATTTAAAAAAAAATATTCTCTATTTTTATGTTTTTAATTCTATTTTAATTCTTCTTACTTATATAATGTTAGATTTTAAGGACATTGGTAATGGAAATACCATTTCAATACTATTGCAATGCGATAATATTACTGGTATTGATGAAAAGCAAGTGTATAGCATAATTTTAGACTTAGATGACTGCATCTATCAAAATTTTACTACTATGGTTAGAAAATTTCATTATATTTTTATCGTTGGTCAAATAAATATGTATTCCCATTATGTATTATTACTACATGCGATCGATAAATTGACAGTTACAATTATATATAAATACTATGGTATTATTTATATTATACTTAAAAACATGATCCTAAGAATATGATCGGGAAAATGAATTATTTAGAGTTAAATTTATGTTTGCTAAATTATGAAAGAATATATTTGGATCAAGTCCGTTGAATCTGTAAACTACAGAGAATTAAATATTAAGGACATGTATATTATATATAATAATAATATATATATACATTATGTATATATTATATATCATATACATAATACATATACATTATGTATATTTTATATATTTATAATTTATATGATATACATAATATATATATCTGCAGAGATATTATAGATATACTATATAGCGTTGGTACTTCTATATATTGAGTAATTCATTAGTTATTCATATTATTCAATGATGTTATGTGGGCGTATGTATTCAATATATTCATAAAAAATGTGTGGTTCTATTTCACTGAATTAGATTTGGAGTGGTCTTGAAAATACGCTGCATAATTTAACTCACCGTACAAAGGACTTGATCCCTATATTTAACTTATATTATTAATTAATTAGTTTTAAAATACAATCGTTTATATTTTATATGATACAATATTCAATATATCTATTATAATTTTTTTTGACACTAATATTATTCCATATGATTATCATTAATTCAATATATTTATTTTAAAGTAGTAAATATAATATATTCATCCCCCTAATATAATTTGAAGATAAAAATCCCATTATCGTACCGAGGCAAGCTCTGCGAGCCGAGACGACGGTAAAAATCGCTCGAAATGCCCTAAAATTAACGGGCGACTAAAAAAACTCCGATTTAGGGGTAGGTACAAAAATAGCGATTTTAAAAAATCGCGTTCCTACTCGAAAATTCCAGGTATTGCGTAATCGTCGCCACTACTTTGCATTATGGGTAAAGCTCCGAAAAGTTTCTAAATTACGAAATACCGAACAAATATATGGAGAACAAATCAATGTTAAAATAAATAATTTTCACTTTAATAAAACCATTAAATATTACATGCAATAATTATATTATCATTGTGATATAATTAATATATATAGATATACATATGTATACATATTTATATATTATATAGCTATAATATACTATCGTATATTGGAGACATATATATTATATATTTAAGTTGTATATTTATTATATATATAATATATACTACTACTTAGTAGAGTAGTATAGTAGAGTAGTGTAGTAGAGTAGTGAAGGAGTACAGTGGAGTAATGTAGTGGAGTAATGTAGTGGAGTAATGTAGTGTAGTAATGCAGTGAAGTAGTGTAGTGGAGTAATGTAGTTGAGTAATGTAGTGGAGTAATGTAGTGGAGTAATGTAGTGTAGTAATGTAGTGGAGTAGTGTAGTCGAGTAATGGAGTGGAGTAGTGTAGTAGAGTAATGTAGTGGAGTAATGTAGTGGAGTAATGTAGTGGAGTAATGTAGTGGAGTAGTGGAGTGGAGTAATGTAGTGGAGTAATGTAGTGGAGTAATGTAGTGGAGTAGTAGAGTGGAGTAATGTAGTGGAGTAATGTAGTGGAGTAATGCAGTGAAGTAGTGTAGTGGAGTAATGTAGTGGAGTAATGTAGTGTAGTAATGCAGTGAAGTAGTGTAGTGGAGTAATGTAGTTGAGTAATGTAGTGGAGTAATGTAGTGGAGTAATGTAGTGTAGTAATGTAGTGGAGTAGTGTAGTCGAGTAATGGAGTGGAGTAGTGTAGTAGAGTAATGTAGTGGAGTAATGTAGTGGAGTAATGTAGTGGAGTAATGTAGTGGAGTAGTGGAGTGGAGTAATGTAGTGGAGTAATGTAGTGGAGTAATGTAGTGGAGTAGTGGAGTGGAGTAATGTAGTGGAGTAATGTAGTGGAGTAATGCAGTGAAGTAGTGTAGTGGAGTAATGTAGTGGAGTAATGTAGTGGAGTAATGTAGTGGAGTAGTGGAGTGGAGTAATGTAGTGGAGTAATGTAGTGGAGTAATGTAGTGGAGTAATGTAGTGGAGTAGTGTAGTAGAGTAATGTAGTGGAGTAGTGTAGTAGAGTAATGTAGTGGAGTAATGTAGTGGAGTAATGTAGTGGAGTAATGTAGTGGAGTAATGTAGTGGAGTAGTGTAGTGGAGTAATGTAGTGGAGTAGTGTAGTGGAGTAATGTAGTGGAGTAATGTAGTGGAGTAATGTAGTGGAGTAATGTAGTGGAGTAATGTAGTGGAGTAGTGTAGTGGAGTAGTGTAGTGGAGTAGTGTAGTGGAGTAGTGTAGTGGAGTAGTGTAGTGGAGTAATGTAGTGGAGTAATGTAGTGGAGTAGTGTAGTGGAGTAGTGTAGTGGAGTAGTGTAGTGGAGTAATGTAGTGGAGTAGTGTAGTGGAGTAGTGTAGTGGAGTAATGTAGTGGAGTAATGTAGTGGAGTAATGTAGTGGAGTAGTGCAGTGGAGTAATGTAGTGGAGTAATGTAGTGGAGTAATGTAGTGGAGTAGTGTAGTGGAGTAGTGTAGTGGAGTAATGTAGTGGAGTAATGGAGTAGAGTAGTTTGTTATTTCTTGGCATTTTGTAAAATAAATTATAAATATATTTAGAATAAAATGGTGATTTTCAAAAAATTATAACTGTCCAATAAAAACTGTTTTTTTAGTTGTTTTTTAAGACCATAAATAGCAATAGCATGTCTCTCCTACAATTCTATTATAGAAACAGAAAATAAACCATGTAAACTGCAGCCATCATTTACATTGTCATATATTATTATTGATTTTAAACAATAGATACATCTCTTGATTTTAAGATTAAATTATGATTTTTAAGTATTCTAAATATAATCCTTTATAATTATAATATAGATGTATGCCAACTTATCTATACAGAATACAATAGGTAGCATTGTTTGTAATTTTATGACATCATCAGAAAATTACTACTTTAGAATAGAATTAATTTTTGTAATATCATAATTTTATAATATAAAACATTCTAGTTCTTAAATGAGTTGCTTATCGTATACATTATTTATTATCTCTAGTGTTAAACGTCAAGAAATCAAATAGTGAAACCTAAACATTGTTTAACAAGCTATCCAATATTTAGTGGATAACAATTTCACTGTAATCCATCTCCTGTCGGTGTTTGGCTCCAATAAAGTTTGTTCGAAGTCAGCAACTCTAATCTAGATACGAATATAATGTAAGAAATAAAATCCCAGCCGATGGCCGTTGTTATTTCGATATTAAGGATTGAGAGTAGCCAACATTTGAACGCGGTTCCTCATCTTAGGTCATGCGTTTACGTTCTACGTTCGTAAACGCAGCGAATTTCGAAGATAAGACATTTTTAAAAAAAGCTAAACATCTTTTGATCGAGTTTTTTGGTTTTTTATCGGTTAATTTAACTAATCGACGTTAACTAATAAAATACTAAAATCTTCGCCGAAATCTCTTCGAAAATTCAACGACCTTCACCCTCTTCTCCATCGCCAAACTAACGTTATCCGATAAGAAAAAAGTTTTTAATAATATAATTAGTAGAATAAATTAAGTATAATATATACAGAGCGATGTAATATTGTGTAAAATTCTTTGAGGCATTTACAAAAATAAAAAAATAAAAATTATGTAATGTATCAAATGAGATTACCTTGATTGTTAGCTGGATAGCCCAACTATTTAATCTATTCTGTTCACTATCTGTTAATACCATAGCCAACTCCCACGTATATATTTACAGATGAAGGCTACTGTTGATATAGATAAATGTGAATTATATTTCATAAATGCTTCCGAAAAGAAAGAATTCATCACCGGCCAAGAAACACTAAACAATGCCATTAATGTTCGTTTAGTGTTTTAAATCCAGGCATTTCTATTTTATTCAATTCAATTAGTATGCATTTTATATGCGATTAAATGTCTGAATAATATTTTTTTATATATCAAATTACCTTATCAAATAATGTATTCAGTCATCTCTTTAAAAACTACATAGTTCTAGTTTCCTGATATTTCTAGAGAAATATCATAAATGTGCATATTACCCGACTTTTCTAGTTGGCGAAGGAGATTGGTTCTGTGAATATTCGAATGCTAGCTGTCAGGAAATTGTTAGTATACTAATTATATACGTAATATACTAATTATATACGTAATATACTAATTATATACGTAATATACTAATTATATACGTAATATACTAATTATATACGTAATATACTAATTATATACGTAATATACTAATTATATACGTAATATTCTAATTATATACGTAATATACTAATTATATACGTAATATACTAATTATATACGTAATATTCTAATTATATACGTAATATACTAATTATATACGTAATATACTAATTATATACGTAATATTCTAATTATATACTTAATATACTAATTATATACGTAATATTCTAATTATATACGTAATATACTAATTAGATACGTAATATACTAATTATATACGTAATATACTAATTATATACGTAATATACTAATTAGATACGTAATATACTAATTAGATACGTAATATACTAATTAGATACGTAATATACTAATTATATACGTAATATACTAATTATATACGTAATATTCTAATTATATACGTAATATACTAATTATATACATAATATACTAATTATATACGTAATATACTAATTATATATGTAATATTCTAATTATATACGTAATATACTAATTATATACGTAATATACTAATTATATACGTAATATACTAATTATATACGTAATATACTAACTATATACGTAATATACTAATTATATACGTAATATTCTAATTATATATATAATATACTAATTATATACGTAATATACTAATTATATACGTAATATAATAATTATATGCATATTATACTAATTATATATATATTATACTAATTATATATATAATATATTAATTTTACTAATTATATACATAATATACTAATTTTACTAATTATATACATAATATACTAATTTTACTAATTATATACATAATATACTAATTTTATTAATTATATACATAATATACTAATTTTACTAATTATATACATAATATACTAATTATATACGTAATATACTAATTATATAAATATACTAATTATAATAATTGTATACATATATGTATAATATTTTGCAATAACATTAATGCAATTACAAGTAAAAACTCATTATATCTCTTAGGTAAAATTGCAATTTTGAAATGTAACAATTAATATTCCAATTTTACAGTCTGGAATCTAAACACGAATTGGTTTGTATCCTCACTATGCCAGAAACATAGCACTATGTTTATCTGAACTCGACCTTTAACCTTTATGACCTATCTTATGTTATTGTGTCATTTATAAGAGATTATTTTAAGTTGACTACGGCAGCATGTAACTATGCGGCATATGATTGTTTATCGAAATCAATTGTTATCAGTTTTATAAAACTGCAGTGGATTTAGTTTCACAAATTATCACCTCGTACTTTAGGAAATCGATAACGAAATTGAATACGAAAACCAGAGCCAATCCATCGAAAACTTCTCTTTAATCACGCAAATCAAAGCTATGTCTTCAGGTGGTAGCTCTTCCCTATTAACTTCCCTATTAACTTCCCTATTAACTATATGCAACATTAAAACATATCTTCTACTCTTCAACATATCTCTTTATTTTATATTTCCCCATTGCTGCCGATAGAGAAATTTGCTAATCTGAAGTGTGCTTCGTGTGATAATTACATCATCGGCGTATTATATAACTGCAAGTTAGTACCGGTTATTAGAGCTAGTTATTAGTGCTAGTTATTAGTGCTAGTTATTAGAGCTAGTTATTAGAGCTAGTTATTAGTGCTAGTTATTAGAGCTAGTTATTAGAGCTAGTTATTAGAGCTAGTTATTAGTGCTAGTTATTAGAGCTAGTTATTAGTGCTAGTTATTAGAGCTAGTTATTAGAGCTAGTTATTAGTGCTAGTTATTAGTGCTAGTTATTAGTGCTAGTTATTAGTGCTAGTTATTAGTGCTAGTTATTAGAGCTAGTTATTAGTGCTAGTTATTAGTGCTAGTTATTAGAGCTAGTTATTAGTGCTAGTTATTAGAGCTAGTTATTAGTGCTAGTTATTAGAGCTAGTTATTAGTGCTAGTTATTAGAGCTCAATATTAGTGCTAGTTATTAGAGCTAGTTATTAGTGCTAGTTATTAGTGCTAGTTATTAGTGCTAGTTATTAGTGCTAGTTATTAGAGCTAGTTATTAGTGCTAGTTATTAGAGCTAGTTATTAGAGCTAGTTATTAGAGCTAGTTATTAGAGCTAGTTATTAGTGCTAGTTATTAGAGCTAGTTATTAGAGCTAGTTATTAGTGCTAGTTATTAGTGCTAGTTATTAGTGCTAGTTATTAGTGCTAGTTATTAGAGCTAGTTATTAGTGCTAGTTATTAGAGCTAGTTATTAGAGCTAGTTATTAGAGCTAGTTATTAGAGCTAGTTATTAGTGCTAGTTATTAGAGCTAGTTATTAGTGCTAGTTATTAGTGCTAGTTATTAGAGCTAGTTATTAGTGCTAGTTATTAGAGCTAGTTATTACTGCTAGTTATTAGAGCTAGTTATTAGTGCTAGTTATTAGAGCTAGTTATTAGAGCTAGTTATTAGTGCTAGTTATTAGTGCTAGTTATTAGTGCTAGTTATTAGAGCTAGTTATTAGTGCTAGTTATTAGTGCTAGTTATTAGAGCTAGTTATTAGTGCTAGTTATTAGTGCTAGTTATTAGAGCTAGTTATTAGTGCTAGTTATTAGAGCTAGTTATTAGTGCTAGTTATTAGAGCTAGTTATTAGTGCTAGTTATTAGAGCTCAATATTAGTGATAGTTATTAGAGCTAGTTATTAGTGCTAGTTATTAGTGCTAGTTATTAGAGCTAGTTATTAGTGCTAGTTATTAGTGCTAGTTATTAGAGCTAGTTATTAGAGCTAGTTATTAGAGCTAGTTATTAGTGCTAGTTATTAGAGCTAGTTATTAGTGCTAGTTATTAGTGCTAGTTATTAGAGCTAGTTATTAGTGCTAGTTATTAGAGCTAGTTATTACTGCTAGTTATTAGAGCTAGTTATTAGTGCTAGTTATTAGAGCTAGTTATTAGAGCTAGTTATTAGTGCTAGTTATTACTACTAGTTATTACTGCTAGTTATTAGAGCTAGTTATTAGTGCTAGTTATTAGAGCTAGTTATTAGAGCTAGTTATTAGTGCTAGTTATTAGAGCTAGTTATTAGTGCTAGTTATTAGTGCTAGTTATTAGAGCTAGTTATTAGTGCTAGTTATTAGTGCTAGTTATTAGTGCTAGTTATTAGAGCTAGTTATTAGAGCTAGTTATTACTGCTAGTTATTACTGCTAGTTATTACTGCTAGTTATTACTGCTAGTTATTAGTGCTAGTTATTAGAGCTAGTTATTAGTGCTAGTTATTAGAGCTAGTTATTAGAGCTAGTTATTAGAGCTAGTTATTAGAGCTAGTTATTACTGCTAGTTATTAGAGCTAGTTATTAGTGCTAGTTATTAGTGCTAGTTATTAGAGCTAGTTATTAGAGCTAGTTATTAGAGCTAGTTATTACTGCTAGTTATTAGAGCTAGTTATTAGTGCTAGTTATTAGTGCTAGTTATTAGTGCTAGTTATTAGTGCTAGTTATTAGAGCTAGTAATTAGTGCTAGTTATTAGAGCTAGTTATTAGAGCTAGTTATTAGTGCTAGTTATTAGAGCTAGTTATTAGAGCTAGTTATTAGAGCTAGTTATTAGTGCTAGTTATTAGTGCTAGTTATTAGAGCTAGTTATTAGAGCTAGTTATTACTGCTAGTTATTAGTGCTAGTTATTAGAGCTAGTTATTAGAGCTAGTTATTAGAGCTAGTTATTAGTGCTAGTTATTAGTGTAAGTTATTAGAGCTAGTTATTAGAGCTAGTTATTAGTGCTAGTTATTAGTGCTAGTTATTAGTGCTAGTTATTAGTGCTAGTTATTACTGCTAGTTTTTAGTGCTAGTTATTAGAGCTAGTTATTAGAGCTAGTTATTAGAGCTAGTTATTAGAGCTAGTTATTAGTGCTAGTTATTAGTGCTAGTTATTAGAGCTAGTTATTACTGCTAGTTATTAGTGCTAGTTATTAGTGCTAGTTATTAGAGCTAGTTATTAGAGCTAGTTATTAGAGCTAGTTATTAAAGCTAGTTATTAGAGCTAGTTATTAGAGCTAGTTATTAGTGCTAGTTATTAGTGCTAGTTATTAGTGCTAGTTATTAGAGCTAGTAATTAGTGCTAGTTATTAGAGCTAGTTATTAGAGCTAGTTATTAGAGCTAGTTATTAGTGCTAGTTATTAGAGCTAGTTATTAGAGCTAGTTATTAGAGCTAGTTATTAGTGCTAGTTATTAGTGCTAGTTATTAGAGCTAGTTATTAGAGCTAGTTATTACTGCTAGTTATTAGTGCTAGTTATTAGAGCTAGTTATTAGAGCTAGTTATTAGAGCTAGTTATTAGAGCTAGTTATTAGAGCTAGTTATTAGAGCTAGTTATTAGAGCTAGTTATTAGAGCTAGTTATTAGTGCTAGTTATTAGTGCTAGTTATTAGTGCTAGTTATTAGAGCTAGTTATTACTGCTAGTTATTAGTGCTAGTTATTAGTGCTAGTTATTAGAGCTAGTTATTAGAGCTAGTTATTAGAGCTAGTTATTAAAGCTAGTTATTAGAGCTAGTTATTAGAGCTAGTTATTAGTGCTAGTTATTAGTGCTAGTTATTAGTGCTAGTTATTAGAGCTAGTAATTAGTGCTAGTTATTAGAGCTAGTTATTAGAGCTAGTTATTAGAGCTAGTTATTAGTGCTAGTTATTAGAGCTAGTTATTAGAGCTAGTTATTAGAGCTAGTTATTAGTGCTAGTTATTAGTGCTAGTTATTAGAGCTAGTTATTAGAGCTAGTTATTACTGCTAGTTATTAGTGCTAGTTATTAGAGCTAGTTATTAGAGCTAGTTATTAGAGCTAGTTATTAGTGCTAGTTATTAGTGTAAGTTATTAGAGCTAGTTATTAGAGCTAGTTATTAGAGCTAGTTATTAGTGCTAGTTATTAGTGCTAGTTATTAGTGCTAGTTATTAGTGCTAGTTATTACTGCTAGTTATTAGTGCTAGTTATTAGAGCTAGTTATTACTGCTAGTTATTACTGCTAGTTATTAGAGCTAGTTATTAGAGCTAGTTATTAGTGTAAGTTATTAGAACTAGTTATTAGAGCTAGTTATTAGTGCTAGTTATTAGTGTTAGTTATTAGAGCTAGTTATTAGTGCTTGTTATTAGAGCTAGTTATTAGTGCTAGTTATTAGAGCTAGTTATTATAGCTAGTTATTAAAGCTAGTTATTAGAGCTAGTTATTAGAGCTAGTTATTAGTGCTAGTTATTAGAGCTAGTTATTAGAGCTAGTTATTAGAGCTAGTTATTAAAGCTAGTTATTAGAGCTAGTTATTAGAGCTAGTTATTAGAGCTAGTTATTAGAGCTAGTTATTAGTGCTAGTTATTAGTGCTAGTTATTAGTGCTAGTTATTAGAGCTAGTTATTACTGCTAGTTATTAGTGCTAGTTATTAGAGCTAGTTATTAGAGCTAGTTATTAAAGCTAGTTATTAGAGCTAGTTATTAGAGCTAGTTATTAGTGCTAGTTATTAGTGCTAGTTATTAGAGCTAGTTATTAGAGCTAGTTATTACTGCTAGTTATTAGTGCTAGTTATTAGTGCTAGTTATTACTGCTAGTTATTAGTGCTAGTTATTAGTGCTAGTTATTAGAGCTAGTTATTACTGCTAGTTATTAGTGCTAGTTATTAGAGCTAGTTATTACTGCTAGTTATTAGAGCTAGTTATTAGAGCTAGTTATTAGTGCTAGTTATTAGAGCTAGTTATTAGTGCTAGTTATTAGTGCTAGTTATTACTGCTAGTTATTAGAGCTAGTTATTAGTGCTAGTTATTAGTGCTAGTTATTAGTGCTAGTTATTAGTGCTAGTTATTAGTGCTAGTTATTAGAGCTAGTTATTAGTGCTAGTTATTAGTGCTAGTTATTAGTGCTAGTTATTAAAGCTAGTTATTACTGCTAGTTATTAGTGCTAGTTATTAGAGCTAGTTATTAGAGCTAGTTATTAGTGCTAGTTATTAGAGCTAGTTATTAGTGCTAGTTATTAGTGCTAGTTATTAGTGCTAGTTATTAGTGCTAGTTATTAGTGCTAGTTATTAGAGCTAGTTATTAGAGCTAGTTATTAGAGCTAGTTATTAGTGCTAGTTATTAGAGCTAGTTATTAGAGCTAGTTATTAGAGCTAGTTATTAGTGCTAGTTAATAGAGCTAGTTATTACTGCTAGTTATTAGTGCTAGTTATTAGAGCTAGTTATTAGTGCTAGTTATTAGAGCTAGTTATTAGTGCTAGTTATTAGTGCTAGTTATTAGAGCTAGTTATTAGAGCTAGTTATTAGAGCTAGTTATTAGAGCTAGTTATTAGTGCTAGTTATTAGAGCTAGTTATTAGTGCTAGTTATTAGTGCTAGTTATTAGAGCTAGTTATTAGAGCTAGTTATTAGAGCTAGTTATTAGTGCTAGTTATTAGAGCTAGTTATTAGTGCTAGTTATTAGTGCTAGTTATTAGAGCTAGTTATTAGAGCTAGTTATTATAGCTAGTTATTAGTGCTAGTTATTAGAGCTAGTTATTAGTGCTAGTTATTAGAGCTAGTTATTAGAGCTAGTTATTAGAGCTAGTTATTAGAGCTAGTTATTAGAGCTAGTTATTAGAGCTAGTTATTAGAGCTAGTTATTAGAGCTAGTTATTAGTGCTAGTTATTATAGCTAGTTATTAGTGCTAGTTATTAGTGCTAGTTATTAGAGCTAGTTATTAGAGCTAGTTATTAGAGCTAGTTATTAGTGCTAGTTATTAGTGCTAGTTATTAGAGCTAGTTATTAGAGCTAGTTATTAGAGCTAGTTATTAGAGCTAGTTATTAGTGCTAGTTATTAGTGCTAGTTATTAGAGCTAGTTATTAGTGCTAGTTATTACTGCTAGTTATTAGAGCTAGTTATTAGAGCTAGTTATTAGTGATATTTATTAGTGCTAGTTATTACTGCTAGTTATTAGAGCTAGTTATTAGTGCTAGTTATTAGAGCTAGTTATTACTGCTAGTTATTAGAGCTAGTTATTAGTGCTAGTTATTAGAGCTAGTTATTACTGCTAGTTATTAGAGCTAGTTATTAGTGCTAGTTATTAGAGCTAGTTATTACTGCTAGTTATTAGAGCTAGTTATTAGTGCTAGTTATTAGAGCTAGTTATTACTGCTAGTTATTAGAGCTAGTTATTAGAGCTAGTTATTAGTGCTAGTTATTAGAGCTAGTTATTAGAGCTAGTTATTAGAGCTAGTTATTAGAGCTAGTTATTAGTGCTAGTTATTACTGCTAGTTATTAGAGCTAGTTATTAGAGCTAGTTATTAGAGCTAGTTATTAGTGCTAGTTATTAGAGCTAGTTATTAGTGCTAGTTATTAGTGCTAGTTATTAGAGCTAGTTATTAGTGCTAGTTATTAGTGCTAGTTATTAGTGCTAGTTATTAGAGCTAGTTATTAGTGCTAGTTATTAGTGCTAGTTATTAGTGCTAGTTATTACTGCTAGTTATTAGAGCTAGTTATTAGTGCTAGTTATTAGAGCTAGTTATTAGAGCTAGTTATTACTGCTAGTTATTAGAGCTAGTTATTACTGCTAGTTATTAGTGCTAGTTATTACTGCTAGTTATTACTGCTAGTTATTAGAGCTAGTTATTAGTGCTAGTTATTAGTGCTAGTTATTACTGCTAGTTATTAGTGCTAGTTATTATTGAAGTTATTAGTGCTAGTTATTAGAGCTAGTTATTACTGCTAGTTATTAGAGCTAGTTATTAGAGCTAGTTATTAGAGCTAGTTATTAGAGCTAGTTATTAGTGCTAGTTATTAGTGCTAGTTATTAGTGCTAGTTATTAGGGCTAGTTATTAGAGCTAGTTATTAGTGCTAGTTATTAGTGCTAGTTATTAGAGCTAGTTATTAGTGCTAGTTATTACTGCTAGTTATTAGAGCTAGTTATTAGTGCTAGTTATTAGTGCTAGTTATTAGAGCTAGTTATTAGAGCTAGTTATTAGAGCTAGTTATTAGTGCTAGTTATTACTGCTAGTTATTAGTGCTAGTTATTACTGCTAGTTATTAGTGCTAGTTATTAGAGCTAGTTATTAGAGCTAGTTATTAGAGCTAGTTATTAGAGCTAGTTATTAGAGCTAGTTATTAGTGCTAGTTATTAGAGTTAGTTATTACTGCTAGTTATTAGAGCTAGTTATTAGTGCTAGTTATTAGAGCTAGTTATTAGTGCTAGTTATTAGTGCTAGTTATTAGAGCTAGTTATTAGAGCTAGTTATTAGTGCTAGTTATTAGTGCTAGTTATTAGTGCTAGTTATTAGAGCTAGTTATTAGTGCTAGTTATTAGTGCTGGTTATTAGTGCTGGTTATTAGTGCTAGTTATTAGAGCTAGTTATTACTGCTAGTTATTAGAGCTAGTTATTAGAGCTAGTTATTAGAGCTAGTTATTAGTGCTAGTTATTAGTGCTAGTTATTAGTGCTAGTTATTAGAGCTAGTTATTAGTGCTAGTTATTACTGCTAGTTATTAGAGCTAGTTATTAGTGCTAGTTATTAGTGCTAGTTATTAGTGCTAGTTATTACTGCTAGTTATTAGAGCTAGTTATTAGTGCTAGTTATTAGTGCTAGTTATTAGTGCTAGTTGTTAGTGCTAGTTGTTAGTGCTAGTTATTAGTGCTAGTTATTAGTGCTAGTTATTAGAGCTAGTTATTAGAGCTAGTTATTAGAGCTAGTTATTACTGCTAGTTATTAGTGCTAGTTATTAGTGCTAGTTATTAGAGCTAGTTATTAGAGCTAGTTATTAGAGCTAGTTATTACTGCTAGTTATTAGTGCTAGTTATTAGAGCTAGTTATTAGAGCTAGTTATTAGTGCTAGTTATTAGTGCTAGTTATTAGAGCTAGTTATTAGAGCTAGTTATTAGTGCTAGTTGTTAGTGCTAGTTATTAGTGCTAGTTATTAGAGCTAGTTATTACTGCTAGTTATTAGTTCTAGTTATTAGTGCTAGTTATTAGAGCTAGTTATTAGAGCTAGTTATTACTGCTAGTTATTAGTGCTAGTTATTAGAGCTAATTATTAGTGCTAGTTATTACTGCTAGTTATTAGAGCTAGTTATTAGAGCTAGTTATTAGAGCTAGTTATTAGTGATAGTTATTAGAGCTAGTTATTAGTGCTAGTTATTAGAGCTAGTTATTAGAGCTAGTTATTAGTGCTAGTTATTAGTGCTAGTTATTAGTGCTAGTTATTAGAGCTAGTTATTAGTGCTAGTTATTAGTGCTAGTTATTAGAGCTAGTTATTAGAGCTAGTTATTAGAGCTAGTTATTAGTGCTAGTTATTAGTGCTAGTTATTAGTGCTAGTTATTAGTGCTAGTTATTAGTGCTAGTTATTAGAGCTAGTTATTAGAGCTAGTTATTAGTGCTAGTTATTAGTGCTAGTTATTAGTGCTAGTTATTAGAGCTAGTTATTAGTGCTAGTTATTAGAGCTAGTTATTAGAGCTAGTTATTACTGCTAGTTATTAGAGCTAGTTATTAGAGCTAGTTATTAGTGCTAGTTATTAGAGCTAGTTATTAGAGCTAGTTATTAGAGCTAGTTATTAGAGCTAGTTATTAGAGCTAGTTATTAGAGCTAGTTATTAGAGCTAGTTATTAGAGCTAGTTATTAGTGCTAGTTATTAGAGCTAGTTATTAGAGCTAGTTATTAGAGCTAGTTATTACTGCTAGTTATTAGTGCTAGTTATTAGTGCTAGTTATTAGTGCTAGTTATTAGTGCTAGTTATTAGAGCTAGTTATTACTGCTAGTTATTAGTGCTAGTTATTAGTGCTAGTTATTAGTGCTAGTTATTAGAGCTAGTTATTAGTGCCAGTTATTAGAGCTAGTTATTAGAGCTAGTTATTACTGCTAGTTATTAGAGCTAGTTATTAGAGCTAGTTATTAGAGCTAGTTATTTGAGATAGTTATTAGAGATAGTTATTAGTGCTAGTTATTAGTGCTAGTTATTAGAGCTAGTTATTAGTGCTAGTTATTAGTGCTAGTTATTAGTGCTAGTTATTAGTGCTAGTTATTAGTGCTAGTTATTAGAGCTAGTTATTAGAGCTAGTTATTACTGCTAGTTATTACTGCTAGTTATTAGTGCTAGTTATTAGAGCTAGTTATTAGTGCTAGTTATTAGAGCTAGTTATTAGAGCTAGTTATTAGAGCTAGTTATTAGAGCTAGTTATTAGTGCTAGTTATTAGAGCTAGTTATTAGAGCTAGTTATTAGAGCTAGTTATTACTGCTAGTTATTAGTGCTAGTTATTAGTGCTAGTTATTAGAGCTAGTTATTACTGCTAGTTATTACTGCTAGTTATTAGTGCTAGTTATTAGTGCTAGTTATTAGAGCTAGTTATTAGTGCCAGTTATTAGAGCTAGTTATCAGTGCTAGTTATTAGAGCTAGTTATTACTGCTAGTTATTAGAGCTAGTTATTAGAGCTAGTTATTAGAGATAGTTATTAGAGATAGTTATTAGAGCAAGTTATTAGTGCTAGTTATTAGAGCTAGTTATTAGAGCTAGTTATTAGTGCTAGTTATTAGTGCTAGTTATTAGTGCTAGTTATTAGTGCTAGTTATTAGAGCTAGTTATTAGAGCTAGTTATTACTGCTAGTTATTAGAGCTAGTTATTACTGCTAGTTATTACTGCTAGTTATTAGTGCTAGTTATTAGAGCTAGTTATTAGTGCTAGTTATTAGAGCTAGTTATTAGAGCTAGTTATTAGAGCTTGTTATTAGTGCTAGTTATTAGAGCTAGTTATTAGTGCTAGTTATTAGAGCTAGTTATTAGAGCTAGTTATTAGAGCTAGTTATTACTGCTAGTTATTAGAGCTAGTTATTACTGCTAGTTATTAGTGCTAGTTATTAGAGCTAGTTATTACTGCTAGTTATTAGAGCTAGTTATTACTGCTAGTTATTACTGCTAGTTATTAGAGCTAGTTATTACTGCTAGTTATTAGAGCTAGTTATTACTGCTAGTTATTACTGCTAGTTATTAGAGCTAGTTATTAGAGCTAGTTATTAGAGCTAGTTATTAGTGCTAGTTATTACTGCTAGTTATTAGAGCTAGTTATTAGAGCTAGTTATTAGAGCTAGTTATTAGAGCTAGTTATTAGAGCTAGTTATTAGTGCTAGTTATTACTGCTAGTTATTAGAGCTAGTTATTAGAGCTAGTTATTAGAGCTAGTTATTAGTGCTAGTTATGAGAGCTAATTATTAGTGCTAGTTATTAGAGCTAGTTATTAGTGCTAGTTATTAGTGCTAGTTATTAGAGCTAGTTATTAGTGCCAGTTATTAGAGCTAGTTATTAGAGCTAGTTATTACTGCTAGTTATTAGAGCTAGTTATTAGAGCTAGTTATTAGTGCTAGTTATTAGAGCTAGTTATTAGAGCTAGTTATTAGTGCTAGTTATTAGTGCTAGTTATTAGTTCTAGTTATTAGTGCTAGTTATTAGAGCTAGTTATTAGTGCTAGTTATTAGAGCTAGTTATTAGAGCTAGTTATTACTGCTAGTTATTAGAGCTAGTTATTAGAGCTAGTTATTAGAGCTAGTTATTAGAGATAGTTATTAGAGATAGTTATTAGTGCTAGTTATTAGTGCTAGTTATTAGAGCTAGTTATTAGTGCTAGTTATTAGTGCTAGTTATTAGTGCTAGTTATTAGTGCTAGTTATTAGTGCTAGTTATTAGAGCTAGTTATTAGAGCTAGTTATTACTGCTAGTTATTACTGCTAGTTATTAGTGCTAGTTATTAGAGCTAGTTATTAGTGCTAGTTATTAGAGCTAGTTATTAGAGCTAGTTATTAGAGCTAGTTATTAGTGCTAGTTATTAGAGCTAGTTATTAGAGCTAGTTATTAGAGCTAGTTATTAGAGCTAGTTATTACTGCTAGTTATTAGTGCTAGTTATTAGTGCTAGTTATTAGAGCTAGTTATTACTGCTAGTTATTACTGCTAGTTATTAGTGCTAGTTATTAGTGCTAGTTATTAGAGCTAGTTATTAGTGCCAGTTATTAGAGCTAGTTATCAGTGCTAGTTATTAGAGCTAGTTATTACTGCTAGTTATTAGAGCTAGTTATTAGAGCTAGTTATTAGAGATAGTTATTAGAGATAGTTATTAGAGCAAGTTATTAGTGCTAGTTATTAGAGCTAGTTATTAGAGCTAGTTATTAGTGCTAGTTATTAGTGCTAGTTATTAGTGCTAGTTATTAGTGCTAGTTATTAGAGCTAGTTATTAGAGCTAGTTATTACTGCTAGTTATTAGAGCTAGTTATTACTGCTAGTTATTAGTGCTAGTTATTAGAGCTAGTTATTAGTGCTAGTTATTAGAGCTAGTTATTAGAGCTAGTTATTAGAGCTTGTTATTAGAGCTAGTTATTAGAGCTAGTTATTAGTGCTAGTTATTAGAGCTAGTTATTAGAGCTAGTTATTAGAGCTAGTTATTACTGCTAGTTATTAGAGCTAGTTATTACTGCTAGTTATTAGTGCTAGTTATTAGAGCTAGTTATTACTGCTAGTTATTAGAGCTAGTTATTACTGCTAGTTATTAGAGCTAGTTATTACTGCTAGTTATTACTGCTAGTTATTAGAGCTAGTTATTAGAGCTAGTTATTAGAGCTAGTTATTAGTGCTAGTTATTACTGCTAGTTATTAGAGCTAGTTATTAGAGCTAGTTATTAGAGCTAGTTATTAGAGCTAGTTATTAGAGCTAGTTATTAGTGCTAGTTATTACTGCTAGTTATTAGAGCTAGTTATTAGAGCTAGTTATTAGAGCTAGTTATTAGTGCTAGTTATTAGAGCTAATTATTAGTGCTAGTTATTAGAGCTAGTTATTAGTGCTAGTTATTAGTGCTAGTTATTAGAGCTAGTTATTAGTGCTAGTTATTAGAGCTAGTTATTAGAGCTAGTTATTACTGCTAGTTATTAGAGCTAGTTATTAGAGCTAGTTATTAGTGCTAGTTATTAGAGCTAGTTATTAGAGCTAGTTATTAGTGCTAGTTATTAGTGCTAGTTATTAGTGCTAGTTATTAGTGCTAGTTATTAGAGCTAGTTATTAGTGCTAGTTATTAGAGCTAGTTATTAGAGCTAGTTATTACTGCTAGTTATTAGAGCTAGTTATTAGAGCTAGTTATTAGAGCTAGTTATTAGTGCTAGTTATTAGTGCTAGTTATTAGAGCTAGTTATTACTGCTAGTTATTAGTGCTAGTTATTAGTGCTAGTTATTAGAGCTAGTTATTAGAGCTAGTTATTAGAGCTAGTTATTACTGCTAGTTATTAGTGCTAGTTATTAGTGCTAGTTATTAGTGCTAGTTATTAGAGCTAGTTATTACTGCTAGTTATTAGTGCTAGTTATTAGTGCTAGTTATTAGAGCTAGTTATTAATGCCAGTTATTAGAGCTAGTTATTAGTGCTAGTTATTAGAGCTAGTTATTACTGCTAGTTATTAGAGCTAGTTATTAGAGCTAGTTATTAGAGATAGTTATTAGAGCAAGTTATTAGAGCTAGTTATTAGTGCTAGTTATTTGAGCTAGTTATTAGAGCTAGTTATTAGTGCTAGTTATTAGTGCTAGTTATTAGTGCTAGTTATTAGAGCTAGTTATTAGAGCTAGTTATTAGAGCTAGTTATTAGAGCTAGTTATTAGAGCTAGTTATTAGAGCTAGTTATTAGAGCTAGTTATTAGTGCTAGTTATTACTGCTAGTTATTACTGCTAGTTATTAGAGCTAGTTATTAGAGCTAGTTATTAGTGCTAGTTATTAGAGCTAATTATTAGTGCTAGTTATTAGAGCTAGTTATTAGTGCTAGTTATTAGTGCTAGTTATTAGTGCTAGTTATTAGTGCTAGTTATTAGAGCTAGTTATTAGTGCTAGTTATTAGAGCTAGTTATTAGAGCTAGTTATTACTGCTAGTTATTAGTGCTAGTTATTAGAGCTAGTTATTACTGCTAGTTATTAGTGCTAGTTATTAGTGCTAGTTATTAGTGCTAGTTATTAGAGCTAGTTATTAGTGCCAGTTATTAGAGCTAGTTATTAGAGCTAGTTATTAGTGCTAGTTATTAGAGCTAGTTATTACTGCTAGTTATTAGAGCTAGTTATTAGAGCTAGTTATTAGAGATAGTTATTAGAGTAAGTTATTAATGCTAGTTATTAGAGCTAGTTATTAGTGCTAGTTATTAGAGCTAGTTATTAGAGCTAGTTATTAGTGCTAGTTATTAGTGCTAGTTATTAGTGCTAGTTATTAGTGCTAGTTATTAGAGCTAGTTATTAGAGCTAGTTATTAGAGCTAGTTATTAGAGCTAGTTATTAGAGCTAGTTATTAGTGCTAGTTATTACTGCTAGTTATTAGAGCTAGTTATTAGAGCTAGTTATTAGAGCTAGTTATTAGTGCTAGTTATTAGAGCTAGTTATTAGTGCTAGTTATTAGAGCTAGTTATTACTGCTAGTTATTAGAGCTAGTTATTAGAGCTAGTTATTAGAGCTAGTTATTAGAGCTAGTTATTAGTGCTAGTTATTAGAGCTAGTTATTAGAGCTAGTTATTACTGCTAGTTATTAGAGCTAGTTATTAGAGCTAGTTATTAGAGCTAGTTATTAGAGCTAGTTATTAGAGCTAGTTATTAGTGCTAGTTATTAGTGCTAGTTATTACTGCTAGTTATTAGTGCTAGTTATTAGTGCTAGTTATTAGAGCTAGTTATTAGTGCTAGTTATTAGAGCTAGTTATTAGAGCTAGTTATTACTGCTAGTTATTAGAGCTAGTTATTAGAGCTAGTTATTAGAGCTAGTTATTAGAGCTAGTTATTAGAGCTAGTTATTACTGCTAGTTATTAGAGCTAGTTATTAGTGCTAGTTATTAGTGCTGGTTATTAGTGCTGGTTATTATTACCGGTTATTAGAGCTAGTTATTAGTGCTAGTTATTAGTGCTTATTAGTTATACTTATTTATATTGAACCAATGTTTGTTTTTAAAGTGGTGTACTCACATTTATCAGTCGTTTTTCAAATCGGAATTCGATTCCCGCCAAAAGAGACGTGGAATTACGCCGTGTTTAATTTTTCCGTTGGCCTAAAACATGTCCAATCGTAAAACGCCGGCGAACAAATGAACTTTCACTTTCTCACGCGATATATTTATTTTAAAAATTAATTAAATATTTCATTTAAATTATTTAATTAATATCAAATATAAATATGAATATTGGAAAATATGTAGTAATAAGTACACAGGGCGAAATGTGTTGCTTTTATAGATGATATTTTTTAAATATTAAAAAAAATAATTTTAATTTTACTTTCTTTGTAGTAAGGTCAATAGGTCACAATGCTAGCGTTTTCTGTGTGCAAACATCGAAATTCCTCTTTATATTTTACGTAATTCCGATCGGAAAAATGACGCATAAAACAATTATCTTTTTCAGTGTTTACATCTCTTAAGGTGTTTTGATATAAATAATGCTCTTTTTAATCATTATATAGAATTTAATTTATCAGTAATTTTTATATTATGGATAAATATTGAATCTATCTACACTATGTACTAATAGCATTTAACTCTATTTAAACTAAATTCTTGATGATAATACATATTGGATGGTATCGATGGCTGTCAGATAACAAAGATATTAAATAGAATTTGTTTTAAAATAAAAGTTAAAACAAAACAATTTAAATATATCAAAATTCAGTATACCTAAATGTGAATTTGTTGATATATGTATAATATTGATTTAACTATTCAAAAATGCTTTCTATAGCTAGTTTAACTGTAGCCGTCGTGGTGTTTACAATGAGGTTGTTCATTATGGAGTATACACGCTGGCTCCCCCTACAGTCAGTGCCGCGGTTTCAACTTGTGCGCCGTGTGCATCCGAGACCCGGAGGCGCATCGTTCGAATTCCGGCCACCAGGGGGACCACGACTACTCCAGGGTGTCTTCGTTGACGTCCAGCGACGCGAACACCCTGGCCAGGCACCGTCGCTCCAAAACGCCGACCCTGCTCACCGAGGACGAAAGCGAAGGTAAACATTGCATCGTCCAATGGACACGAAGCATTTCGCTTTGTTTCGTTCTTTATTTATAAATTATTAGTTTGCGTTTAGAAGGCAATAACTTTTCATCTACTTTTTAGATAATATTGAAATTGTGCTATTTATATTTTATATGTTAAATATTCAGTACATTTAAATCTGTCATTATATAATATTTAGCATAATACATTTTTGAGAAATATAATTTAATCAAATTAATATAAAAGTAGAAAAAATCATTAAAAAAATTATTTTTCATAAATTTTTAATTTCAAATTTAAACAATATTATTATATAACTTTGTAGATATATTTATTAATGCAACACACAAAAATGAGATGATTATATAATACATTTTAAAAGATATTAATATTGTATAGTACCTCGTGTGTACCTATTAACATGTAAATTGCATGAATATAGATCCAGCCATTAACCTACCACCCATTTCTTCTTCTTTTACATTCCATCTCCATGTCTGTCTCCACCTCTGACCTTCCGTCTCCTCATCGTTCCATCGTCGAAGCGATGCACACAATTCTCCAAACAATCGATATGTACACACGAAGTGTGTTAAATTGTCTCGTAGTCGCACTCCTTAACACATTTGCACTTTGACCCCCGGCTACTTTTTATCCTATTCAATTTGCTGGCTAGCTTTGCGTGTTTACCATAGTGTTCCCCTAATTGTTACGCTCGATGCCAAGGAAGTAAATAATACTACGCCTACAGTTTACCACGTAAGAAAGATTAACCAGATCATCTCTCAACTGGAAATTGATAAAGTGTACAATAAATCTACAGTTCCTAAGAAAATGGGTTATTCAATATTCATGTTTCATCATTAAGCCACATCTACTATATATCATACCGGTAATAGGACCTCATTAAGACCTAATTAAGGACTCATTAAGGCCCCATTAAGACCTCATTGAAAACTCATTAAGGCTCATTTAGAAGGTCATTAAGACCTTATTAAGATATCGCTCATTTTATTGATGCCTAAAAGAAAATATTGTTCTGCTCAAATATAATAATACTCAATATTCACAGTTCACAATAAAGTGAAATGCTTCAACTGCTCTAGCGAGAATATCATTGGTCAACGCTACAAATGCAGGTCATAACACTGCCCCCTATGAAGCATCGCATGATTAATATCGAAAAATCTAAAAACATTTCAAATCTAAACTAAATTTTTCCAAATGTTTTTCGCTGGATAATTCATAATCGCGTGCTCGTGACCTCCGACCTCGCCCTCGTAACCTCCGACCTCGCTCTCGTACAGCCTGTGCGCCGACTACGACCTCTGTTCGAATTGCAAAGACGAGCTGTTCGAATTCCACGAACACCCGTTCTTCGTCGTCGAGGACAGCCTGATTGTCGGCCATTACGGTTTCACGCAGACCTGCCTGCCCCTGGACGAACTTCAGCAGACCTTCGACGGCTTCAACGAGCCTCTGCCCGACGTTGAGCCCTACTACGGCGTTGACGCCGCCACCAATACCGAGGAGACGCGACCTCTGACCGCCGTGGCCGTACAGACCTGCCCCCTGTTGACCATGGTCGCGAAGAGGGTTTGCGCAGCGGTCAGCACTCAGACCACACCGATGACCCGTTAGTGTGACACGAACACACGCATACACACGCATACACACGCATACACACACATACATAGACATACACACAAATACACACACGAACACACGCATACACACGCATACACACACATACACACGCATACACACACATACACACACATACACACACATACACACACATACACACACATACACACGCATACACACGCATACACACGCATACACACGCATACATAGACATACATACAGACATACACGCATACACACACATACACACACATACACACGAACACACGCATACACACACATACACACACATACACACACATACACACGCATACACACACATACACACGAACACACGAATACACACGCATACACACACATACATAGACATACACATACACACAAATACACACACATACAGACATACACACACATACAGACATACACACATAAACATAAATACATACATACACACATGTGCACACACATACACACACACATACACACACACACACACACACATACAAACACTCACACACACATACACACATTCTAGCTCTTATACTAGTCGGACATGTTTTCTTAACAATAGCCATTATCACATTTCTTAGTCCACAATAGACTGTAACTTCTATTTGCTTTTCTAATGCATATCAGATATCTTAACCAGAACTTCACATTTTGTTGTCTATAATAACTTTATCATATAACTGGAAATTCACCGCACTTCTAAACCTGCGTGGATTTAATCTGGTGTCAGTTTCCTCATCAAATCGTCATGGCAACGGTTCCTGAACTGTCATCCTGTGAAAATGCCGTGTATATACTGCAAAAAACCCACATATTATGGTTCCAACCAGACAGAAGGACATGCTACTTGTATCTGTTCGTCCTCCATCCACTACCGTTGTCTTTATCCATCGAAAGAACTCCCTCTTCCAACAACAACTCTCCATCAACGCTGGTAATAGCTTTCATGAACTCACCAGCATTTAGTTACAAATGTAAAACTTAACAACCTCTTCAACTAACACTACCCCTACCTACTAACACTACCCCTACCTATTAACACTACCCCTACCTACTAACACTACCTCTAATACTCTACAAACAACTCCTACTAATACTTCCTATACTTCTAAAACTAAATCTACAATTACTACTATAACTGAAAAATCAAAATCATCTCTAAATAATCAACTTACGAACGTAAATTAGACAATATACTTAAAATTATAGAAACTCATACGACACAAATTACTAACTTAGAAAAACTAAACAATAGTACAAACAAAGCATTCGCACGAACACTTTCCTTGAATAACAAAACTTTAACTACTCCAAGAACTAAACCAACTGAAACCAACTTTACTTCTACTATTGAAAACATTAATAGAGATAATCTAAACCTTAACTAAATAAAATCACTACTAAATAAAACAAATATAAACCAAACTTCAATATCAAATGTATGCAAAAGATGCATTTATAGCTCTTAAAAGAACACTAACAAACACCGTCTACAGTAAACTATTTAATCACGACTTTCTACCTACTGACACACAGAAATGAAACTCATTTACCAACTATATTAAGAAACTAGAGATACCTAAGCCAACTAAAGACTGACTATCTTCCCCCGAAGAAGACACCCTTACATCGACTCTTCTAAATGCACTCTCGCACTCCGCCAATCTCCCTTACCACTCCAATATATCACAGACTATAAATTCTCTATAGTTGCAGAGACATGACTGAATAGTCAAGATACGGTTACAACTGCATCTTTAGAAACTTTAAATTACAAACTCTGCAGTAAATATAGAAATGACGGTAGAAGAGGAGGTGGTATTATGTTACTTGTAAAATACAATATTAACTTTATATCAGAAACTCCTATTCCCTCAACTAACTGTGACAGTCTACTAACAAAACTACAATTTAATAAAAACAGAATTCATATCTTACTTATCTACAGACCCCCACATAACTGCCCTTCATTATTTGTTACTGAATTTTCTAATATTATTTAAACCGTTCTCAAAAGAACTTACTAATATTAGGTGACTTCAACTTTCACTACGACATTGACACCGACACTGACATTGACACTGACACCGATACTGACACCGACACTTCTCACCACCTAGAATTTAAATTACTTTGCAATGAACTTAACTTGAAACAACATATTGACTTTCCCACGCATACCCACGGACATACTTTAGATCTAATTCTAACATCTCATCATTCCAAACTTCTAAAAAATAAACCAGAAAGAACAATACTTCTCACTGACCACTATGCAATTAACTGCCCCCTCAATTTACCTTTACAATTGCCAAAGCAAATAGAGAAAACTTACCGAAATATAAATAAAATAAACTTAGAATCGTTTATGACTGACATCATAACAGCTACTAGCCATAACTACAAAATAACTCTAACCCTAACTGATTTACTTAAAGACTTACTAAATAAACATGCCCCTCTAAAAACAAATTCATTTACCGAACATAATCGATCACCATGGTTCAATTCAGATTTACATAAAAAAAAATGCGAATTCCGACGAACTAACCGAACGTACATAAAATACCCTACAACTACGAACTTAGCAATACTGAGACAGATACGTACTACCTACCGTAACTCATTAAAAAAAGCAAAGACTGACTACATATCAAATGAATTAATACAAAACAGTAATAACTACAAAAGACTCTACAAAACAATGAATAAACTTTTAGTAAAAACCAAAAATAGAATACTCCCAAATTTACCAGAATCAATACTTACAACTAATTTTGCAAACCACTTCATCGACAAAATAGATAATATCCATAATCAACTTACAAAACTAATAAACCTACCTATATGTGCAATTACTACACAATCACCACTATTACCACATATAACTTTATCTAGCTTCACGCTTCCAACTAATGATGAATTACTAAACTTAATTCTTACAGCTAAGTGTTCATCCCCAAACGACCCCCTCCCACTGTCCCTTACAAAAAAACTATTAACTACACTTACACCACTTTTCAAAAATATAATCGATACTTCTCTACTAACAGGAAATATTCCCAAACATCTCAAACACTCAATTATTAGTCCCTTCATAAAAAATTCTAAACTATCACCAGACGACTTATCTAACTACCGCCCTATTTCCCAACTATCAATATTAGCTAAGTTACTAGAAAAGACTGTATATGTCCAACTACTATCATACTTAACTGAACATAACCTACTTGACAATAGACAGAGCGGATTTAGAAAATTACATAATACTGAAACTACTTTACTTTCCTTATTCGACGACATATACTCCTCCCTTGACGATAATAATCCAATACGAATTACTTTACTTGATTTATCATCTGCATTTGATACACTCGATCACACAACCTTACTGACAAGACTCTATCAAATAGGAATTAAAGATACTGTCTTTAAATGGTTTGAAAGCTATATCCACGAGAGAACTTTCTCCATTAAAATAAATACTACAATATCTATCCCGTATAAACTTAAGCATGGTGTTCCACAGGGTTCAATTTTATCCCCAATATTATTTTCCATATATCTACTTCCCATCAAATATATTATAAATAGATTCCCTAATATAAAATATAACTTATATGCTGATGACATTGAAATACATACACCGACAAAATATTCAATACAATTACAAAACTGTTTAAATGAAATAAACAACTGGTTGATAAACAAGGATCTCCTTCTCAACATAAAAAAGACTGAACTAATTAACATTAATATGACTAACTCTACTGCATATTTCCCAGACATTTACATTAACAACATTATACTATTACCAACTAACTCGGCTAAATATCTAGGATTACATTTCAACAATGAATTAAACCTTGACAAACATATTAACCTTATAAGACAAACTACAACAGCCCAACTATTTAATCTAAGACGACTACGACCATACATGAATACCACAACTACTACTTTACTAATTCACTCCTTAATAATTTCACGACTCCAATACTGCAACTCATTATTAGCAACAGTAAATAAAGATAAAATTAAACATTTTGACAGAATTATTAATAGATCCATACGACTAATTTACCGACTCAACCGAAATGACTACTCAACTAGTGTTACCGAATTAAGACAACGACTGAATTGGATGACAACTACTGACTCTATCAACTTCAAATTACTCACTATACTAAAGAAAACTCTTACATACGAACAACCACATGCATTATGACTATCACTTAACATTAAATCCAACAACAGACAACTACGAACATCTGACTCACCATTCTCACGCTACCAACTACTAACTCTAAATATGGCAAAAAAAAGATTTTCATCAATAGCCTTTTATAAATGGAATCGACTTCCGAAACAATTATTATCTCCCACTATTTCACCAAACAGTTTCAAGCGCAAGCTTAAAAGCTTCCTGCTTACG
>CAXIVS010000444.1:0-15000 GCA_964035775.1 Osedax frankpressi | reverse complement strand
CTACCCATCTTCTACCTGTCTCTTCTACCCATCTTCTACCTGTCTCTTCTACCCATCTTCTACCTGTCTCTTCTACCTGTCTCTTCTACCCATCTTCTACCTGTCTCTTCTACCCATCTTCTACCTGTCTCTTCTACCTGTCTCTTCTACCCATCTTCTACCTGTCTCTTCTACCCATCTTCTACCTTCTCTTCTACCTGTCTCTACTACCTGTCTCTTCTACCCATCTTCTACCTGTCTCTTCTACCCATCTTCTACCTGTCTTTTCTACCCATCTTCTACCTGTCTCTTCTACCTGTCTCTTCTACCTGTCTCTTCTACCTGTCTCTTCTACCTGTCTCTTCTACCTGTCTCTTCTACCCATCTTCTACCTGTCTCTTCTACCTGTCTCTTCTACCTGTCTCTTCTACCTGTCTCTTCTACATGTCTCTTCTACCTGTCTCTTCTACACATCTTCTACCTGTCTCTTCTACCTGTCTCTTCTACCCATCTTCTACCTGTCTCTTCTACCTGTCTCTTCTACCTGTCTCTTCTACCTGTCTCTTCTACCCATCTTCTACCCATCTTCTACCCATCTTCTACCTGTCTCTTCTACCTGTCTCTTCTACCTGTCTCTTCTACCTGTCTCTTCTACATGTCTCTTCTACCTGTCTCTTCTACACATCTTCTACCTGTCTCTTCTACCTGTCTCTTCTACCTGTCTTCTACCTGTCTCTTCTACCCATCTTCTACCTGTCTCTTCTACCCATCTTCTACCTGTCTCTTCTACCTGTCTCTTCTACCCATCTTCTACCTGTCTCTTCTACCCATCTTCGACCTGTCTCTTCTACCTGTCTTTTCTACCCATCTTCTACCTGTCTCTTCTACCTGTCTCTTCTACCCATCTTCTACCTGTCTCTTCTACCCATCTTCTACCTGTCTCTTCTACCCATCTTCTACCTGTCTCTTCTACCCATCTTCTACCTGTCTCTTCTACCCATCTTCTACCTGTCTCTTCTACCTGTCTCTTCTACCCATCTTCTACCTGTCTCTTCTACCCATCTTCTACCTGTCTCTTCTACCTGTCTCTTCTACCCATCTTCTACCTGTCTCTTCTACCTGTCTCTTCTACCCATCTTCTACCTTCTCTTCTACCTGTCTCTACTACCTGTCTCTTCTACCCATCTTCTACCTGTCTCTTCTACCCATCTTCTACCTGTCTTTTCTACCCATCTTCTACCTGTCTCTTCTACCTGTCTCTTCTACCTGTCTCTTCTACCTGTCTCTTCTACCTGTCTCTTCTACACATCTTCTACCTGTCTCTTCTACCTGTCTCTTCTACCCATCTTCTACCTGTCTCTTCTACCTGTCTCTTCTACCTGTCTCTTCTACCTGTCTCTTCTACCCATCTTCTACCCATCTTCTACCCATCTTCTACCTGTCTCTTCTACCTGTCTCTTCTACCTGTCTCTTCTACCTGTCTCTTCTACCCATCTTCTACCTGTCTCTTCTACCCATCTTCTACCTGTCTTTTCTACCCATCTTCTACCTGTCTCTTCTACCTGTCTCTTCTACCTGTCTCTTCTACCTGTCTCTTCTACCTGTCTCTTCTACCCATCTTCTACCTGTCTCTTCTACCCATCTTCTACCTGTCTCTTCTACCTGTCTCTTCTACCTGTCTCTTCTACCCATCTTCTACCTGTCTCTTCTACCCATCTTCTACCTGTCTCTTCTACCTGTCTCTTCTACACATCTTCTACCTGTCTCTTCTACCTGTCTCTTCTACCCATCTTCTACCTGTCTCTTCTACCTGTCTCTTCTACCTGTCTCTTTTACCTGTCTCTTCTACCCATCTTCTACCCATCTTCTACCCATCTTCTACCTGTCTCTTCTACCTGTCTCTTCTACCTGTCTCTTCTACCTGTCTCTTCTACCTGTCTCTTCTACCCATCTTCTACCTGTCTCTTCTACCTGTCTCTTCTACCTGTCTCTTCTACCCATCTTCTACCTGTCTCTTCTACCTGTCTCTTCTACCCATCTTCTACCTGTCTCTTCTACCTGTCTCTTCTACCTGTCTCTTCTACCCATCTTCTACCTGTCTCTTCTACCTGTCTCTTCTACCTGTCTCTTCTACCCATCTTCTACCTGTCTCTTCTACCCATCTTCTACCTTCTCTTCTACCTGTCTCTTCTACCCATCTTCTACCTGTCTCTTCTACCCATCTTCTACCTGTCTCTTCTACCTGTCTCTTCTACCCATCTTCTACCTGTCTCTTCTACCTGTCTCTTCTACCTGTCTCTTCTACCTGTCTCTTCTACCTGTCTCTTCTACCCATCTTCTACCTGTCTCTTCTACCCATCTTCTACCTGTCTCTTCTACCTGTCTTTTCTACCCATCTTCTACCTGTCTCTTCTACCTGTCTCTTCTACCTGTCTCTTCTACCTGTCTCTTCTACCTGTCTTTTCTACCCATCTTCTACCTGTCTCTTCTACCTGTCTCTTCTACCTGTCTCTTCTACCTGTCTTTTCTACCCATCTTCTACCTGTCTCTTCTACCTGTCTCTTCTACCCATCTTCTACCTGTCTCTTCTACCCATCTTCTACCTGTCTCTTCTACCTGTCTCTTCTACCCATCTTCTACCTGTCTCTTCTACCCATCTTCGACCTGTCTCTTCTACCTGTCTTTTCTACCCATCTTCTACCTGTCTCTTCTACCTGTCTCTTCTACCCATCTTCTACCTGTCTCTTCTACCCATCTTCTACCTGTCTCTTCTACCCATCTTCTACCTGTCTCTTCTACCCATCTTCTACCTGTCTCTTCTACCCATCTTCTACCTGTCTCTTCTACCCATCTTCTACCCATCTTCTACCTGTCTCTTCTACCCATCTTCTACCTGTCTCTTCTACCCATCTTCTACCTGTCTCTTCTACCCATCTTCTACCTGTCTCTTCTACCCATCTTCTACCTGTCTCTTCTACCCATCTTCTACCTGTCTCTTCTACCTGTCTCTTCTACCCATCTTCTACCTGTCTCTTCTACCTGTCTCTTCTACCCATCTTCTACCTTCTCTTCTACCTGTCTCTACTACCTGTCTCTTCTACCCATCTTCTACCTGTCTCTTCTACCCATCTTCTACCTGTCTTTTCTACCCATCTTCTACCTGTCTCTTCTACCTGTCTCTTCTACCCATCTTCTACCTGTCTCTTCTACCTGTCTCTTCTACCTGTCTCTTCTACCTGTCTATTCTACCTGTCTCTTCTACCCATCTTCTGCCTGTCTCTTCTACCTGTCTCTTCTACCCATCTTCTACCTGTCTCTTCTACCTGTCTCTTCTACCTGTCTCTTCTACATGTCTCTTCTACCTGTCTCTTCTACACATCTTCTACCTGTCTCTTCTACCTGTCTCTTCTACCCATCTTCTACCTGTCTCTTCTACCTGTCTCTTCTACCTGTCTCTTCTACCTGTCTCTTCTACCCATCTTCTACCCATCTTCTACCCATCTTCTACCTGTCTCTTCTACCTGTCTCTTCTACCCATCTTCTACCTGTCTCTTCTACCTGTCTCTTCTACCTGTCTCTTCTACCTGTCTCTTCTACCCATCTTCTACCTGTCTCTTCTACCTGTCTCTTCTACCCATCTTCTACCTGTCTCTTCTACCTGTCTCTTCTACCTGTCTCTTCTACCCATCTTCTACCTGTCTCTTCTACCTGTCTCTTCTACCTGTCTCTTCTACCCATCTTCTACCTGTCTCTTCTACCCATCTTCTACCTTCTCTTCTACCTGTCTCTTCTACCCATCTTCTACCTGTCTCTTCTACCCATCTTCTACCTGTCTCTTCTACCTGTCTCTTCTACCCATCTTCTACCTGTCTCTTCTACCTGTCTCTTCTACCTGTCTCTTCTACCTGTCTCTTCTACCTGCCTCTTCTACCCATCTTCTACCTGTCTCTTCTACCCATCTTCTACCTGTCTCTTCTACCTGTCTCTTCTACCCATCTTCTACCTGTCTCTTCTACCTGTCTCTTCTACCCATCTTCTACCTGTCTCTTCTACCCATCTTCTACCTTCTCTTCTACCCATCTTCTACCTTCTCTTCTACCTGTCTCTTCTACCCATCTTCTACCTGTCTCTTCTACCCATCTTCTACCTGTCTCTTCTACCCATCTTCTACCTGTCTCTTCTACCTGTCTCTTCTACCCATCTTCTACCTGTCTCTTCTACCTGTCTCTTCTACCCATCTTCTACCTGTCTCTTCTACCTGTCTCTTCTACCTGTCTCTTCTACCTGTCTCTTCTACCTGTCTCTTCTACCTGTCTCTTCTACCCATCTTCTACCTGTCTCTTCTACCTGTCTCTTCTACCTGTCTCTTCTACCTGTCTCTTCTACCTGTCTCTTCTACCTGTCTCTTCTACCTTTCTCTTCTACCTGTCTCTTCTACCTGTCTCTTCTACCTGTCTCTTCTACCTGTCTCTTCTACCTGTCTCTTCTACCCATCTTCTACCTTCTCTTCTACCTGTCTCTTCTACCTGTCTCTTCTACCTGTCTCTTCTACCTGTCTCTTCTACCTGTCTCTTCTACCTGTCTCTTCTACCTGTCTCTTCTACCCATCTTCTACCTGTCTTTTCTACCCATCTTCTACCTGTCTCTTCTACCCATCTTCTACCTGTCTCTTCTACCTGTCTCTTCTACCTGTCTCTTCTACCTGTCTCTTCTACCTGTCTCTTCTACCCATCTTCTACCTGTCTCTTCTACCTGTCTCTTCTACCTGTCTCTTCTACCCATCTTCTACCTGTCTCTTCTACCTGTCTCTTCTACCTGTCTCTTCTACCTGTCTCTTCTACCCATCTTCTACCTGTCTCTTCTACCTGTCTCTTCTACCCATCTTCTACCTGTCTCTTCTACCCATCTTCTACCTTCTCTTCTACCTGTCTCTTCTACCTGTCTCTTCTACCTGTCTCTTCTACCTGTCTCTTCTACCCATCTTCTACCTGTCTCTTCTACCTGTCTCTTCTACCTGTCTCTTCTACCCATCTTCTACCTGTCTCTTCTACCTTCTCTTCTACCTGTCTCTTCTACCCATCTTCTACCTGTCTCTTCTACCCATCTTCTACCTGTCTCTTCTACCTGTCTCTTCTACCCATCTTCTACCTGTCTCTTCTACCCATCTTCTACCTTCTCTTCTACCTGTCTCTTCTACCTGTCTCTTCTACCTGTCTCTTCTACCTGTCTCTTCTACCCATCTTCTACCTGTCTCTTCTACCCATCTTCTACCTTCTCTTCTACCTGTCTCTTCTACCTGTCTCTTCTACCTGTCTCTTCTACCTGTCTCTTCTACCCATCTTCTACCTGTCTTTTCTACCCATCTTCTACCTGTCTCTTCTACCTGTCTCTTCTACCTGTCTCTTCTACCTGTCTCTTCTACCTGTCTCTTCTACCTGTCTCTTCTACCCATCTTCTACCTGTCTCTTCTACCTGTCTCTTCTACCCATCTTCTACCTGTCTCTTCTACCCATCTTCTACTTTCTCTTCTACCTTTCTCTTCTACCCATCTTCTACCTGTCTCTTCTACCCATCTTCTACCTGTCTCTTCTACCCATCTTCTACCTGTCTCTTCTACCCATCTTCTACCTGTATCTTCTACCTGTCTCTTCTACCTGTCTCTTCTACCTGTCTCTTCTACCTGTCTCTTCTACCCATCTTCTACCTGTCTCTTCTACCTGTCTCTTCTACCCATCTTCTACCTGTCTCTTCTACCCATCTTCTACTTTCTCTTCTACCTTTCTCTTCTACCCATCTTCTACCTGTCTCTTCTACCCATCTTCTACCTGTCTCTTCTACCCATCTTCTACCTGTCTCTTCTACCCATCTTCTACCTGTCTCTTCTACCTGTCTCTTCTACCTGTCTCTTCTACCTGTCTCTTCTACCCATCTTCTACCTGTCTTTTCTACCCATCTTCTACCTGTCTCTTCTACCTGTCTCTTCTACCTGTCTCTTCTACCTGTCTCTTCTACCTGTCTCTTCTACCCATCTTCTACCTGTCTCTTCTACCTGTCTCTTCTACCCATCTTCTACCTGTCTCTTCTACCCATCTTCTACTTTCTCTTCTACCTTTCTCTTCTACCCATCTTCTACCTGTCTCTTCTACCCATCTTCTACCTGTCTCTTCTACCCATCTTCTACCTGTCTCTTCTACCCATCTTCTACCTGTATCTTCTACCTGTCTCTTCTACCCATCTTCTACCTGTCTCTTCTACCCATCTTCTACCTGTATCTTCTACCTGTCTCTTCTACCCATCTTCTACCTTCTCTTCTACCTGTCTCTTCTACCTGTCTCTTCTACCTGTCTCTTCTACCTGTCTCTTCTACCTGTCTCTTCTACCCATCTTCTACCTGTCTCTTCTACCCATCTTCTACCTTCTCTTCTACCTGTCTCTTCTACCTGTCTCTTCTACCTGTCTCTTCTACCTGTCTCTTCTACCCATCTTCTATCTGTCTCTTCTACCCATCTTCTACCTGTCTCTTCTACCCATCTTCTACCTGTCTCTTCTACCTGTCTCTTCTACCCATCTTCTACCCATCTTCTACCTGTCTCTTCTACCTGTCTCTTCTACCTGTCTCTTCTACCTGTCTCTTCTACCTGTCTCTTCTACCTGTCTCTTCTACCTGTCTCTTCTACCCATCTTCTACCTGTCTCTTCTACCCATCTTCTACCTGTCTCTTCTACCCATCTTCTACCTGTATCTTCTACCTGTCTCTTCTACCCATCTTCTACCTGTCTCTTCTACCCATCTTCTACCTGTATCTTCTACCTGTCTCTTCTACCCATCTTCTACCTGTCTCTTCTACCTGTCTCTTCTACCCATCTTCTACCTGTCTCTTCTACCCATCTTCTACCTGTATCTTCTACCTGTCTCTTCTACCCATCTTCTACCTGTCTCTTCTACCTGTCTCTTCTACCCATCTTCTACCTGTCTCTTCTACCTGTCTCTTCTACCTGTCTCTTCTACCTGTCTCTTCTACCTGTCTCTTCTACCTGTCTCTTCTACCCATCTTCTACCTGTCTCTTCTACCCATCTTCTACCCATCTTCTACCCATCTTCTACCTGTCTCTTCTACCTCTATCTTCTACCTGTCTCTTCTACCTGTCTCTTCTACCCATCTTCTACCTGTCTCTTCTACCTGTCTCTTCTACCCATCTTCTACCTGTCTCTTCTACCTGTTTCTTCTACCCATCTTCTACCCATCTTCTACCTGTCTCTTCTACCCATCTTCTACCTGTCTCTTCTACCTGTCTCTTCTACCTGTCTCTTCTACCTGTCTCTTCTACCTGTCTCTTCTACCCATCTTCTACCTGTCTCTTCTACCTGTCTCTTCTACCCATCTTCTACCTGTCTCTTCTACCCATCTTCTACCTGTCTCTTCTACCTGTCTCTTCTACCCATCTTCTACCTGTCTCTTCTACATGTCTCTTCTACCTGTCTCTTCTACCTGTCTCTTCTACCTGTCTCTTCTACCCATCTTCTACCTGTCTCTTCTACCTGTCTCTTCTACCCATCTTCTACCTGTCTCTTCTACCTGTCTCTTCTACCTGTCTCTTCTACCTGTCTCTTCTACCTGTCTCTTCTACCCATCTTCTACCTGTCTCTTCTACCTGTATCTTCTACATGTCTCTTCTACCTGTCTCTTCTACCTGTCTCTTCTACCCATCTTCTACCTGTCTCTTCTACCTGTCTCTTCTACCCATCTTCTACCTGTCTCTTCTACCCATATTCTACCTATCTTCTACCTGTCTCTTCTACCCATCTTCTACCTGTCTCTTCTACCCATCTTCTACCTGTCTCTTCTACCTGTCTCTTCTACCCATCTTCTACCCATCTTCTACCTGTCTCTTCTACCCATCTTCTACCTGTCTCTTCTACCCATCTTCTACCCATCTTCTACCTGTTTCTTCTACCCATCTTCTACCTGTTTCTTCTACCCATCTTCTACCCATCTTCTACCTGTCTCTTCTACCCATCTTCTACCTGTCTCTTCTACCTGTCTCTTCTACCTGTCTCTTCTACCCATCTTCTACCCATCTTCTACCTGTCTCTTCTACCCATCTTCTACCTGTCTCTTCTACCTGTCTCTTCTACCTGTCTCTTCTACCCATCTTCTACCTGTCTCTTCTACCTGTCTCTTCTACCTGTCTCTTCTACCCATCTTCTACCTGTCTCTTCTACCCATCTTCTACCTGTCTCTTCTACCTGTCTCTTCTACCTGTCTCTTCTACCTGTCTCTTCTACCTGTCTCTTCTACCTGTCTCTTCTACCCATCTTCTACCTGTCTCTTCTACCCATCTTCTACCTGTCTCTTCTACCCATCTTCTACCTGTCTCTTCTACCCATCTTCTACCTGTCTCTTCTACCCATCTTCTACCTGTCTCTTCTACCTGTGTCTTCTACCTGGCTCTTCTACCTGTCTCTTCTACCTGTCTCTTCTACCTGTCTCTTCTACCCATCTTCTACCTGTCTCTTCTACCCATCTTCTACCTGTCTCTTCTACCCATCTTCTACCTGTCTCTTCTACCTGTCTCTTCTACCTGTCTCTTCTACCTGTCTCTTCTACCTGTCTCTTCTACCAGTCTCTTCTACCTGTCTCTTCTACCTATCTCTTCTACCTGTCTCTTCTACCTATCTCTTCTACCTGTCTCTTCTACCTTTCTCTTCTACCTGTCTCTTCTACCTGTCTCTTCTTCCTGTCTCTTCTACCTGTCTTCTACCTGTCTCTTCTACCCATCTTCTACCTGTCTCTTCTACCCATCTTCTACCTGTCTCTTCTACCTATCTTTTCAATTTGCCTATAATTACTTTTCCAGGTAAGAAATCGTATGCGGGAGGTAGATCTGATCAAGAATATAGAAAAGCTAATGTTGAGTTAGGTTTGTATTTATTTTCCAGATATTTACATTCATTTATTTACATTCATTTATTTACATTAATAAATGCTTATCTAATATTGCCATCTATTAAAATAGAAGTCTATATTTCTACTTTATCGATGATGAATGATTGATGGTTTAATATTATGTCTCTTAAAATAATAATGAACTTAAAAGTGTAGTTAAAATGCATAGATCTAGTATAAAAACATTATATAAATACATCTCTTTGTTTTATCTTTATATTAAAAACACTGTCATTATGTGTTGTTTCTCCAGTCGCAATTTTAATTTCTGTAGAAAACTTTGCGAAATTACACCATTTCATTTATAAATGAATTAGTTTTTACCTTTAATTTTCACCATTGATTAATTTTTAACCTTCCCTTTATTTTTATTTTTAAATTTAATTAATTATTATTTCAATTATTTAATTAATATCATATATAATAGTATGGAAACTGGAAAATTAATTAAATAGTTAGATCAAGAAGGTTAGATCATATGGAAAGTAGGGGATAAAATATATAGTTATAAGACAGAGAGCAAAATATATTGTTTTTATAGCTAATGAAATAAATGTTACAGGTTGATTTAATTTTACAAATGTATTTAGTTGATTTAATTAATAATTATTTGAATGTATATTATATATCAGATATATTTAGTATTTGACATATATATACTTATATATTAAATAATTTAGAAATTATTATAATTAATGTTTTATTTTCTAATATATTTTATATCCTATTATAAATTTAACATGAAATTCATTTTCAATGAGTCGATAGGTATAATTATTATATTTATAATTGTTCTAAAATAACCAGTATTATATTATTAAAATGCATTATAATATGTATGGATATATATTTTAAATGATTGTTTATGTATTTCATACTATTTTATACTAAGTATTTATGTTATAACTATATTATATTTATATAATTCTTACTCGATGAGAATAATATAAGAATAATATAATGTATACAGAAGTTTAATACAATAATGTATAATAAAAACTACAGATATTATATGATCTTCTATTTGTATTATTCTCATACGCTACAAAATGCAATGGCGGCAATATGGATAGCAACGGAAGCAACCGTTGCTAGGATACGGTAATATTTGTAAACACATCGCCATTTAGCTTCGGCTATCCAATTTAATATTAGTTTAACCTGTTGCTAGGAATCGCAGAGTAATTGCCTGCTCCTCGTCTGTATTTGTTTTCCTAATTGGTGCAGCCAACATAATCTGCCAGATTGTTGGAAATTGTTCAGGAGTTTTTATTCTGATGAAATGAATACATTCCTGGGTCGACCTTTTCTTAATTCTGCTACCAAATTAGATGCTCCTGCATATTTTTGTCTTCTGTAATATTTTTGTAATTTTTATTAGTAAATTCCGTCTCTTATTTTTCTCTATCTGCCCCATTATTATTTTTAGAATATTTAAAATAGTAAATTTAATTTCAATAAGGCCAAAAGTCAATACGTCAAAATGTGCACGTATCAAAATCTCTATATTTTAAATAATTCAGATCAGAAACAACTCATTTTTTCAGTGTTTATTGCTTCAGTGATTTTTACAAATTTACTTATATAATTTAAATATATATATACAATATTTTTAAAATGAAATATCAATTTAAATTTAACAGCGAACAAATCTAAATTCACATCGATTGAAAACGACCAATCATTGAACAAGGGGTTTGTATTGATCTTATATATCTCTTTGTATTACTTAGATATCTTACATACACTGTTTTTTTTCTAATTTCACCCCAACTAAGGAATTTATATCCGAAAATCTCGGATAATGGAGATTATTTCATTGTTTCTGAAAAAGATGCTGAGAAAAAGGTTAAACTTAAATTTCATTATAAATTTATATACATTTTATAATATATGTATATTATATTTTTTTAATTTTCTGCCAATTTTTATTTAACATATTTCTAATAAAAAGCCTAAATCTCAATAAAAAATATAGATTATGAATTTAATATTACATTCCTACTTAGGGAAGTTGATTGAACTAAATTTTCCTAAATAACTCCGCTTCTAGGGAAGCAACAAAGACAACTTGCAGGATAATAAAGTAAGTGAACTGTCTGAGAGGCTGAAGAGCTCCGCGAATGAACTTCTACGACTGGTAAACCACGACGACGACGACGACTCCTCGTCCGCCTCGAGCGATTGCACCACACAAAACGACAAAGGCAACGACTTCGAAGAAGAAGATGAAGACATAATGGCTATGCAACGGGCTTGGTCCTGTCTGAAAGAGGCATCTGAGACGGATCAGCTATCCGACATCGACGCCAAGCCCGTGGATGTATCTATTCCGAGCCCCATGCCGGACGATACCAAGGTCATCATGGCCAGGTACCTCGAGCAACAACTAAAGAGCGTCAACTAAAACTTACTTATCTTACGTATTCTTTTGTAACTCTTCATTATTTTTATCCTCCGATTAATTATGGAAATATATATTTTATTATAATAAAAGCATGAAAAAATTGATGCTTGGTTTTTTCTATCTCTTCAACAATTGTTTGCGTTGCTGGTGCAAAAGTGATTCCAAATGATCAGCTCTTTTGTTGGAACATTCGCATTCAGCTTGCAGTTGCTTTACAACTTCTTCTTTCTTGATAATGGCTTGTTTCACTCTACAAACGATACAAATGTGTAATATTTATTATTTGTTTGTTGAATATATGACCTAATAACAAACTACTTCATATTAGAATAATTAATTTATAATCAAATCATTTGTGATTAATGTTACTGTTAACCTTGCATGTACTAATTCCATTTCTTCATTCTTTGTACTTTCAATCGAAGAAATCTCTTGTCTAGCATTCTCCAATTCAACTTTTTGATGAGCCCTGCTCAAAATGAGTTTGTAAAAATAATCTACTAAACTAATAGATAGCTTTAGTTTAACTCCAAAATCTAGAATCATTCAAAGTTTATTTTATATATTGACTTTAGTTCAGTGATCTTCGATTTGATTCGTTGACTCTGCATTTCCGTGGCAACCAGACGGTCGGCAAATTCTTGCCTTACAACGTCGGATACCCTTGAACGCTCTTCATTCAAACGCTCCAGCAACTGTGTACATAAATGTGGCATAATAACGTATTCATAGGATGTATAGAGCTTAAGCCCTGCTAAAATAGATAGTTCATTAATAATACCATTAGTGGTACCATCGAACCATTAGTGGTTTTATAATATTAATATCATTTTAAATCCAATATAAAATCTCTATGGAGTCTTGCAGTATTTTGGAACCTGTACCAAAATGGAATATTAACGTGATATTTTCTATAATCTTGGCAAACATCTAATCATATAAAAATATAGTTTAATTAATAGGAATATAATAATAGGAATAATAGGAATATAATAATAGCTTTATTATTACTAATAACTATCTTATATTTGTTCTTTATGTTTAAATATCATTTAGAAACCTTTCGTGTTTTGAAATATAGACGTATTAAGCAAGTTGTGATTACACAAATTTAAATTTAGAAATATATTTCAATATTCAGATTATAAATTATAAATCCAAAATTATAAATATGAGTTACTTTATATATGCAAATTATAATCTTTTATTTATAAATATATATATATAAAATATAAAAATAAAATATAAAAAATAAAATATATATATAAATATAAATATATCTATAACGTGAAAAATTAAATATTTATTTCTTCAATTGGATTCCTTAAGAATTAATTTTATTCCCTTTAAGTGACAAAATATGAATTATTGTTTATTAGTTAAACGTTCACAATAAAATACAATAAATTACTCGCATGTATTTTAATCATATTAAGTATATTCTTATTAATTTGAAATTATTAAAGATTGATTTATTGTTATACAGAACTTTTAAATAGTTTATTATATGATTAGGTTCCATTCTGGCACAGGTTCCAAAATGGGACATAATAATGGTCCATAAAATAAATTATAACTTGAAATCTATTGATATCATAAATACAAAACTATTTATAACAATATATTATAGTATATTTTTTATTAATGATAATTAAACATGAATAAAATAAACATTGTATTACACAAAATTATTAATCTTAATTTATAAAATAAGTTTTATTTGGTTATATGCAATTATTATTATTTTGAATTGAACAACATTTTATAACTAAATTGATTGAAAATTTATATTTACAAAATATATTATTTGAACACAAAAAAGACGGATAATTATTATGAATGAAGCATTTTCAATTATTTACTTAATATACATTAGAAATGTCTCAAGCCGGATTCATTGAGGGGATAATACCTCAATACAAGTGTAATATTATTAGCAAGTAATTATATTAATGCTTTATGATAATGTGATTGTGTAATTAATAAGCTGAATAATATAAAAATAACATTAAATTAATATAAACATTGTATGAGATGGTATAATATAATTTCATATATAAATAATAGAATGTATTTAATTTTTATTTATAGACTTTTACTTAAATATTGTATAATATAGAATTGATGATACAAAATTCTATTTTTTAAACTTTTGTAGTAAAAATGATGAAACATTATTGTATACGTTTTTATTAAAATATTCTGGTGATTTTATATGTAAAATAGTTCAGTAGAAAATTCTCATTAGGAATTGATTCCTTAGGCTAATGATTTATGGTTCCCATCGAATGTTTTTATATTAATTACAATAAATTAGTCAATTAACATATAGCTTGAATTAAAGTAGAATTTAATATTAATTTAAATAATTCTGATTTATCCAACTGCTAAACTCCTAATTCTGATTGCGAGACAGTAATTTGCGAATTGAGGGGAAAACCTTTTTCAGTTCAGCGATCTCCATGTCTTTTTGCGAGAGAAGAACTTCCTTTCTTCGATTCTCCCCGTCGACCTCAGCGAAATCGGCCTGCAATGGTGGCGTCTTGTTTCAGGTCAAAGGCAAGCACGCGGAAACACTAGATATCACTGAGTTGAGCTTTGGATCGCCCGTAAAAACTAACACCAACACGACCACCACGAACAAATCATATTAAATTAGAATTGCAAATTAGAGAATGGAATTCAAGGTCCTAGATACCATTATTATAATAGACAATGCGAGTGTAACATCTTCTATTTCTGCGACCCTGTACTCGGTGTAATGCTACCATAGGATCCCCGTCTCCCAGCCGAGTGAAATCCCTCTAGCGCTATTTTTTCCTTCCTCGCGGTGTGAACCTTGGCTTCGTTAAATTTCACTCGAGTTTGTTTTTCCGATCTCTCGAACTCGTCGATTTCCTTCTCGTATTTATCTCGAATCCTCCTGCGGACAAATGTCGAATGAAAATGGAGAAAGACAAAGGCAGGACAATGTAATTAGAATCAAAATCTTACATTAATATGAGGCTATACTGATGGAGACTGTAGGGGAGACTGTAAGTGAGACTGAAGAGGAGACTGTAGGGGAGACTGTAGGGGAGAGTGTAGGGGAGACTGTAGGGGAGACTGTAGGGGAGACTGTAGGGGAGACTGTAGGGGAAACTGTAGGGGAGACTGTAGGGGAGACTGTAGGGGAGACTGTAGGGGAGACTGTAGGGGAGACTGTAGGGGAGACTGTAGGGGAGACTGTAGGGGAGACTGTAGGGGAGACTGTAGGGGAGACTGTAGGGGAGACTGTAGGGGAGACTGTAGAGGAGACTGTAGGGGAGAGTGTAGAGGAGACTAGGGGAGACTGTAGGGGAGAGTGTAGGGGAGACTGTAGGGTAGACTGTAGGGGAGACTGTAAGGGAGACTAGGGGAGACTGTAGGGGAGAGTGTAGAGGAGACTGTAGGGGAGACTGTAGGGAAGAGATCCTCAAATGAGTCAAACAGAATAAGATTTTAAGAAGTAAGTTTGACTTTATCAATTTCAAAGGTAAAGGTACAAGTGAGGGTTTCGTTGACTTATGGGAACACTTAATGGTTACGTAAGGGCAACCCATAAAGTAGTAAAGGAGTGCAAACGACGAGGGTCTTAAGAGTAGAGGACAATGTATTTACGACTACGGGGGATTGTATGTATTCAGCC
>CAXIVS010000443.1:25000-26974 GCA_964035775.1 Osedax frankpressi | reverse complement strand
GAGGCGCATCGGGACTGGAAAGGAGCGTTATGCCTACTCGAGACGACGCTCGTGAAAAGGTGAAAAGGCTGTTTGAGAACCGCGCCAAAGGTGTTGATTGATATAGACAGCAGGGCGGTGGCCATAGAAGTCGGAATCCGCTAAGGAGTGTGTAACAACTCACCTGCCGAATCAACTAGCCCTTAAAATGAAAGCCGCGGTAACGATATTCTTATGCCGGTGATGAAGCGATATGATTTCTACGCAGTGCTCCGAATGTAAAAGTAATGAAATTCAACCGAACAAGGGTAAACGGCGGGAGTAAATACGATTAAGGTTATCGAAATCTAACATTGTGAACAACGAGCGTAGAGACTAACGTGCGGGTACAAGTTTAACGGAATTTCTATCGAAGATCATACGAATACTATGAGTTTAACGTTAACGTTAACGTTAACGTTAACGTTAACGTTAACGTTAACAGACAAAGTTTAATATCGAGGACCCGAAGACGAAGTTTAATATCGAGGACCCGAAGACGAAGTTTAATATCGAGAACCCGAAGACGAAGTTTAATATCGAGGACCCGAAGACGAAGTTTAATATCGAGAACCCGAAGACGAAGTTTAATATCGAGGACCCGAAGACGAAGTTTAATATCGAGGACTCGAAGACGAAGTTGAATTAATTGGTGAAAGTTGATTGCGGGTGTTATTAAATTTACTTTAATAATACACATTTCAGCCGAAACAAACCCTGAGCATTAAAATACAAAACATTTTAAATTTTGATGCTTCGGGGGGGGGTGGGGGTGATATTTTTTAAATATTTATTATAAGGTTTTATGTCGGGTTTTTTTTACGACCATAAAAATTAATAAAATATTTACAAATACAAAAATTAAAAAAAATTTTAAGGATACAAAAAATTTACGAGTTAAAAAATTACAAGTAAAAAATTTTTACAAGTTCGAAAATTTTTATAATTGCGAAAAATTAATAAAATATTTACAAATACAAAAATTAAAAAAAATTTAAGGATACAAAAATTTTACGAGTTAAAAAATTTACAAGTAAAAAATTTTTACAAGTTCGAAAATTTTATAATTGCGAAAAATTAATAAAATATTTACAAATACAAAAATTTTAAAAAAATTTACAAGTAAAAAATTTTTACAAGTTCGAAAAGTTTTATAATTACGAAAAATTAAGAACATTTTTTTTAGAGTCAAAATTTTTCGAATTTTCACAATTAATAAAATATTCACGTGTACAAAAATGTTAAAAATATCCAACTTTGAAAATTTTCACAAATCAGAAATAATTATAAAATGTTCGGAAGTACTTTACGTATAAAAAACCATTTCACCATGATAAAATCATAGTGAAATGGTTAAAATTTTTAGATAATCAAAGCTAGTCAAAACAATTTTCATTTGTATCAATGCAATTTTACTTATGCAAGTAAATCAAACCAATTCACCGTGATATAATCGCAGTGGAAAGGTTTATTATTTCACCAATAAGCAAATAATTAATTAGGCAAACCTAACTAATCGAAGAGAAAACTATTTTGATTTCGCATATAGGCAACGAATTAATTAGGCGAACCTAACTATTCGTGTTCTGAGACGGACTAAGAGTTTTCAACTCGGTAAACAATTAATTAGGCAAACCTAACTAATCGAAGAGAAAACTATTTTGATTTCGCATATAGGCAACGAATTAATTAGGCGAACCTAACTATTCGTGTTCTGAGACGGACTAAGAGTTTTCAACTCGGTAAACAATTAATTAGGCAAACCTAACTAATCGAAGAGAAAACTATTTTGATTTCGCATATAGGCAACGAATTAATTAGGCGAACCTAACTATTCGTGTTCTGAGACGGACTAAGAGTTTTCAACTCGGTAAACAATTAATTAGGCAAAACTAACTAATCGAAGAGAAAACTATTTTGATTTCGCATATAGGCAACGAATTAATTAGGCGAACC
>CAXIVS010000443.1:10000-15000 GCA_964035775.1 Osedax frankpressi | reverse complement strand
AAAAAAACCTTTGCAATTATATATATTTTTTAAAAAATCGAGTTCGACGCTCCGAAATTCGCCAAAAAGAGATTAGATTGGGCATTAAAAAAAGGTTTGTTCAACAGCCGCTATTTTTATAATTTGTTTTCTAAAATGCCGTAATAAGTCGGGAGAATTAAAAAAAAATTTCCATGAAGCCGAATAACTTAGTAAAATTTTTTGTGAATTTTTTTTATAAAATTTGACTAAGTTTTTCGGCTCCATGGAAATTTTTTTTTTTTTAAATCTCCCCACTTATTACGGCATTTTAGAAAAAAAAAAAAAAAAAGCGGCTGCTTAACACGATACTTTTTTCCCTTGCCCGTGAGCAAGCTTTTTTCGCAAAAATCGGAGCTTCGAGCTCGATTTTTTGAAAATTTGAGTAGGACGGAGACTAAAAAAATTTTCAAAAAAAATATTGTACTTTTTTTAATTAAATAATTATCTTCGTATTAATATAAGGTCGGACAGTTTGAATGGTCATACAATTCGCATTACTTTAAGAGTTATTGAGGTCTAAAAAAAAAAAACAAAAATTCAACCGCCTATAACTTTTTAACAATTGATAAGTAAAAGTTGCGACATAGCTATTTACACTAGTTAGAACAGAACGAATCATAATCCGTAGCTAACTAAAAAAAAAAAAAAAAAAGTCGTCAACTGCACCTATGTCAAAAATTGAAAAAAACACGTATTTTTTCGCGAGGAGGCCCACGGGCCTCAAAAAAAAAAATTTTCGAGACAAAAAATTTTTTTTTATTAAATATTCATATTTATTCATATTCAATTTCTCCGATATCCTGAAATAACTCGAATACAAATCGTTCGTAATTGTTTCGGTTTATCGGGGAGTTTTATTTAAACGATACTGAATAATCGTTGATTTTGTACATTAAATTGTATTTAGCAACGCATATTGTATTAACCAACTAAGACGATTAATCATGATATCCTTGGCGGCAGTAACTATGACTCTATTAAGGGTATATGACCTGATAAGTCTATATGAATCCGCCTGAAAAGTGATGACTAGTTACTCGCACATGTGCATACCTGTTGAGCAAGGGTGGCATACGCGTATGCCATCAAGATAATCTCTACCTCTACGTAGCGCCCGCTGGACACAGACCAACGGAGGCGATGTCGTGGTGGAGTGGTAATCCCGGTATTTGTCTATTAAGGGTATTGGCCCGATAAGTCTGTCTGAATCCGCCTGAAAAGTGATGACTAGTTACTCGCACATGTGCATACCTGTTGAGCAAGGGTGGCATACGCGTATGCCATCAAGATAATCTCTACCTCTACGTAGCGCCCGCTGGACACAGACCAACGGAGGCGATGTCGTGGTGGAGTGGTAATCCCGGTATTTGTCTATTAAGGGTATTGGCCCGATAAGTCTGTCTGAATCCGCCTGAAAAGTGATGACTAGTTACTCGCACATGTGCATACCTGTTGAGCAAGGGTGGCATACGCGTATGCCATCAAGATAATCTTTACCTCTACGTAGCGCCCGCTGGACACAGACCAACGGAGGCGATGTCGTGGTGGAGTGGTAATCCCGGTATTTGTCTATTAAGGGTATTGGCCCGATAAGTCTGTCTGAATCCGCCTGAAAAGTGATGACTAGTTACTCGCACATGTGCATACCTGTTGAGCAAGGGTGGCATACGCGTATGCCATCAAGATAATCTCTACCTCTACGTAGCGCCCGCTGGACACAGACCAACGGAGGCGATGTCGTGGTGGAGTGGTAATCCCGGTATTTGTCTATTAAGGGTATTGGCCCGATAAGTCTGTCTGAATCCGCCTGAAAAGTGATGACTAGTTACTCGCACATGTGCATACCTGTTGAGCAAGGGTGGCATACGCGTATGCCATCAAGATAATCTTTACCTCTACGTAGCGCCCGCTGGACACAGACCAACGGAGGCGATGTCGTGGTGGAGTGGTAATCCCGGTATTTGTCTATTAAGGGTATTGGCCCGATAAGTCTGTCTGAATCCGCCTGAAAAGTGATGACTAGTTACTCGCACATGTGCATACCTGTTGAGCAAGGGTGGCATACGCGTATGCCATCAAGATAATCTCTACCTCTACGTAGCGCCCGCTGGACACAGACCAACGGAGGCGATGTCGTGGTGGAGTGGTAATCCCGGTATTTGTCTATTAAGGTTATTCAAGCCTGCACGGTCTTTCGGATCGGTAATTTTGTTGAGCCTGCCCGAGGCGCATCGGGACTGGAAAGGAGCGTTATGCCTACTCGAGACGACGCTCGTGAAAAGGTGAAAAGGCTGTTTGAGAACCGCGCCAAAGGTGTTGATTGATATAGACAGCAGGGCGGTGGCCATAGAAGTCGGAATCCGCTAAGGAGTGTGTAACAACTCACCTGCCGAATCAACTAGCCCTTAAAATGAAAGCCGCGGTAACGATATTCTTATGCCGGTGATGAAGCGATATGATTTCTACGCAGTGCTCCGAATGTAAAAGTAATGAAATTCAACCGAACAAGGGTAAACGGCGGGAGTAAATACGATTAAGGTTATCGAAATCTAACATTGTGAACAACGAGCGTAGAGACTAACGTGCGGGTACAAGTTTAACGGAATTTCTATCGAAGATCATACGAATACTATGAGTTTAACGTTAACGTTAACGTTAACGTTAACGTTAACGTTAACGTTAACAGACAAAGTTTAATATCGAGGACCCGAAGACGAAGTTTAATATCGAGGACCCGAAGACGAAGTTTAATATCGAGAACCCGAAGACGAAGTTTAATATCGAGGACCCGAAGACGAAGTTTAATATCGAGAACCCGAAGACGAAGTTTAATATCGAGGACCCGAAGACGAAGTTTAATATCGAGGACTCGAAGACGAAGTTGAATTAATTGGTGAAAGTTGATTGCGGGTGTTATTAAATTTACTTTAATAATACACATTTCAGCCGAAACCAAACCCTGAGCATTAAAATACAAAACATTTTAAATTTTGATGCTTCGGGGGGGGGTGGGGGTGATATTTTTTTAAATATTTATTATAAGGTTTTTATGTCGGGTTTTTTTTACGACCATAAAAATTAATAAAATATTTACAAATACAAAAATTAAAAAAAATTTTAAGGATACAAAAAATTTACGAGTTAAAAAATTTACAAGTAAAAAATTTTTACAAGTTCGAAAATTTTTATAATTGCGAAAAATTAATAAAATATTTACAAATACAAAAATTAAAAAAAATTTAAGGATACAAAAATTTTACGAGTTAAAAAATTTACAAGTAAAAAATTTTTACAAGTTCGAAAATTTTTATAATTGCGAAAAATTAATAAAATATTTACAAATACAAAAATTTTAAAAAAATTTACAAGTAAAAAATTTTTACAAGTTCGAAAAGTTTTATAATTACGAAAAATTAAGAACATTTTTTTTAGAGTCAAAATTTTTCGAATTTTCACAATTAATAAAATATTCACGTGTACAAAAATGTTAAAAATATCCAACTTTGAAAATTTTCACAAATCAGAAATAATTATAAAATGTTCGGAAGTACTTTACGTATAAAAAACCATTTCACCATGATAAAATCATAGTGAAATGGTTAAAATTTTTAGATAATCAAAGCTAGTCAAAACAATTTTCATTTGTATCAATGCAATTTTTACTTATGCAAGTAAATCAAACCAATTCACCGTGATATAATCGCAGTGGAAAGGTTTATTATTTCACCAATAAGCAAATAATTAATTAGGCAAACCTAACTAATCGAAGAGAAAACTATTTTGATTTCGCATATAGGCAACGAATTAATTAGGCGAACCTAACTATTCGTGTTCTGAGACGGACTAAGAGTTTTCAACTCGGTAAACAATTAATTAGGCAAACCTAACTAATCGAAGAGAAAACTATTTTGATTTCGCATATAGGCAACGAATTAATTAGGCGAACCTAACTATTCGTGTTCTGAGACGGACTAAGAGTTTTCAACTCGGTAAACAATTAATTAGGCAAACCTAACTAATCGAAGAGAAAACTATTTTGATTTCGCATATAGGCAACGAATTAATTAGGCGAACCTAACTATTCGTGTTCTGAGACGGACTAAGAGTTTTCAACTCGGTAAACAATTAATTAGGCAAAACTAACTAATCGAAGAGAAAACTATTTTGATTTCGCATATAGGCAACGAATTAATTAGGCGAACCTAACTATTCGTGTTCTGAGACGGACTAAGAGTTTTCAACTCGGTAAACAATTAATTAGGCAAACCTAACTAATCGAAGAGAAAACTATTTTGATTTCGCATATAGGCAACGAATTAATTAGGCGAACCTAACTATTCGTGTTCTGAGACGGACTAAGAGTTTTCAACTCGGTAAACAATTAATTAGGCAAAACTAACTAATCGAAGAGAAAACTATTTTGATTTCCCATATAGGCAACGAATTAATTAGGCGAACCTAACTATTCGTGTTCTGAGACGGACTAAGAGTTTTCAACTCGGTAAACAATTAATTAGGCAAACCTAACTAATCGAAGAGAAAACTATTTTGATTTCGCATATAGGCAACGAATTAATTAGGCGAACCTAACTATTCGTGTTCTGAGACGGACTAAGAGTTTTCAACTCGGTAAACAATTAATTAGGCAAACCTAACTAATCGAAGAGAAAACTATTTGATTCGCATATAGGCAACGAATTAATTAGGCGACTAACTATTCGTGTTCTGAGACGGACTAAGAGTTTTCAACTCGGTAAACAATAATTAGGCAAACCTAACTAATCGAAGAAGAAACTATTTTGATTTCGCATATAGGCAACGAATTAATTAGGCGAACCTAACTATTCGTGTTCTGAGACGGACTAAGAGTTTCAAACTCGGTAAACAATTAATTAGGCAAACCTAACTAATCGAAGAGAAAACTATTTTGATTTCGCATATAGGCAACGAATTAATTAGGCGAACCTAACTATTCGTGT
>CAXIVS010000442.1:7500-12500 GCA_964035775.1 Osedax frankpressi | reverse complement strand
TATTTTCAATCAATAATATGTTACTAATAATGTTCGATTTAGTCATATAATTTATAATTTTGTGGAAAATGAACATTAGAAATTAACAATTACCAAAGGTGACGTATAAACCAAATATCCCATACAATTCCACGTCATTACATCGCGGTTACATCCCTACGAACGATAAAACTTGCAAACTAATAAGAGGCGAAGAACAAATATCCTGTACAAATAACATAATCTCAATTCATCATAAAGTAAATATCAAGATAAAATAACGTCGAATTTATCGCATACATAGCAAACTAGGTATGTTTCGTTTTAATGTTCGATATAATAGAAACATCGTAATGTTTAGACCTAAAGAACACGTTATAGTAACTTTTGACGATAATTATAATTACCGATTGAGCTTATTTAAACAACTGAATGTTTAATTTTAAAAAATTTTTTGTCTCGAAAATTTTTTTTTTTTGAGGCCCGTGGGCCTCCTCGCGAAAAAATACGTGTTTTTTTCAATTTTTGACATAGGTGCAGTTGACGACTTTTTTTTTTTTTTTTTTTTGTTAGCTACCGATTTTGACTCGTTTTGTTCTAACTAGTGTAAATAGCTATGTCGCAACTTTTTCTTTTCAATTGTTAAAAAGTTATAGGCGGTTGAAAATTTTTTTTTTTTTTTTTTAGACCTCAATAACTCCTAAAGTAATGCGAATTATATGACCATTCTAACTGTCCGACCTTATATTAATACGAAGATAATTATTTAATTAAAAAAAGTACAATATTTTTTTTGAAAATTTTTTTAGTCGCCGTCAAAGTCAAATTTTCAAAAAATCGAGCTCGAAGCTCCGATTTTTGCGAAAAAAGCTTGTTCACGGGCAAGGGAAAAAAGTATCGTGTTAAGCAGCCGCTTTTTTTTTTTTTTTTTTCTAAAATGCCGTAATAGGTGGGGAAAATTAAAAAAAATTTTTTTTTCATGGACCCGAATAACTTAGTCAAATTTTTTTAGAATTTTTTTTACAAAAATTAAATCAATTAAAAAAAAAAAAAATCCTGTTATATTACCGCATTTTAAAGGAAAAAAAAAAAAAAAAAAACCTTTGCAATTATATATATTTTTTAAAAATCGAGTTCGACGCTCCGAAATTCGCCAAAAAGAGATTAGATTGGGCATTAAAAAAAGGTTTGTTCAACAGCCGCTATTTTTATAATTTGTTTTCTAAAATGCCGTAATAAGTCGGGAGAATTAAAAAAAAATTTCCATGAAGCCGAATAACTTAGTAAAATTTTTTGTGAATTTTTTTATAAAATTTGACTAAGTTTTTCGGCTCCATGGAAATTTTTTTTTTTTTAAATCTCCCCACTTATTACGGCATTTTAGAGAAAAAAAAAAAAAAAAGCGGCTGCTTAACACGATACTTTTTTCCCTTGCCCGTGAGCAAGCTTTTTTCGCAAAAATCGGAGCTTCGAGCTCGATTTTTTGAAAATTTGAGTAGGACGGAGACTAAAAAAATTTTCAAAAAAAATATTGTACTTTTTTTAATTAAATAATTATCTTCGTATTAATATAAGGTCGGACAGTTTGAATGGTCATACAATTCGCATTACTTTAAGAGTTATTGAGGTCTAAAAAAAAAAAACAAAAATTCAACCGCCTATAACTTTTTAACAATTGATAAGTAAAAGTTGCGACATAGCTATTTACACTAGTTAGAACAGAACGAATCATAATCCGTAGCTAACTAAAAAAAAAAAAAAAAAAGTCGTCAACTGCACCTATGTCAAAAATTGAAAAAAACACGTATTTTTTCGCGAGGAGGCCCACGGGCCTCAAAAAAAAAAATTTTCGAGACAAAAAATTTTTTTTTATTAAATATTCATATTTATTCATATTCAATTTCTCCGATATCCTGAAATAACTCGAATACAAATCGTTCGTAATTGTTTCGGTTTATCGGGGAGTTTTATTTAAACGATACTGAATAATCGTTGATTTTGTACATTAAATTGTATTTAGCAACGCATATTGTATTAACCAACTAAGACGATTAATCATGATATCCTTGGCGGCAGTAACTATGACTCTATTAAGGGTATATGACCTGATAAGTCTATATGAATCCGCCTGAAAAGTGATGACTAGTTACTCGCACATGTGCATACCTGTTGAGCAAGGGTGGCATACGCGTATGCCATCAAGATAATCTCTACCTCTACGTAGCGCCCGCTGGACACAGACCAACGGAGGCGATGTCGTGGTGGAGTGGTAATCCCGGTATTTGTCTATTAAGGGTATTGGCCCGATAAGTCTGTCTGAATCCGCCTGAAAAGTGATGACTAGTTACTCGCACATGTGCATACCTGTTGAGCAAGGGTGGCATACGCGTATGCCATCAAGATAATCTCTACCTCTACGTAGCGCCCGCTGGACACAGACCAACGGAGGCGATGTCGTGGTGGAGTGGTAATCCCGGTATTTGTCTATTAAGGGTATTGGCCCGATAAGTCTGTCTGAATCCGCCTGAAAAGTGATGACTAGTTACTCGCACATGTGCATACCTGTTGAGCAAGGGTGGCATACGCGTATGCCATCAAGATAATCTTTACCTCTACGTAGCGCCCGCTGGACACAGACCAACGGAGGCGATGTCGTGGTGGAGTGGTAATCCCGGTATTTGTCTATTAAGGGTATTGGCCCGATAAGTCTGTCTGAATCCGCCTGAAAAGTGATGACTAGTTACTCGCACATGTGCATACCTGTTGAGCAAGGGTGGCATACGCGTATGCCATCAAGATAATCTCTACCTCTACGTAGCGCCCGCTGGACACAGACCAACGGAGGCGATGTCGTGGTGGAGTGGTAATCCCGGTATTTGTCTATTAAGGGTATTGGCCCGATAAGTCTGTCTGAATCCGCCTGAAAAGTGATGACTAGTTACTCGCACATGTGCATACCTGTTGAGCAAGGGTGGCATACGCGTATGCCATCAAGATAATCTTTACCTCTACGTAGCGCCCGCTGGACACAGACCAACGGAGGCGATGTCGTGGTGGAGTGGTAATCCCGGTATTTGTCTATTAAGGGTATTGGCCCGATAAGTCTGTCTGAATCCGCCTGAAAAGTGATGACTAGTTACTCGCACATGTGCATACCTGTTGAGCAAGGGTGGCATACGCGTATGCCATCAAGATAATCTCTACCTCTACGTAGCGCCCGCTGGACACAGACCAACGGAGGCGATGTCGTGGTGGAGTGGTAATCCCGGTATTTGTCTATTAAGGTTATTCAAGCCTGCACGGTCTTTCGGATCGGTAATTTTGTTGAGCCTGCCCGAGGCGCATCGGGACTGGAAAGGAGCGTTATGCCTACTCGAGACGACGCTCGTGAAAAGGTGAAAAGGCTGTTTGAGAACCGCGCCAAAGGTGTTGATTGATATAGACAGCAGGGCGGTGGCCATAGAAGTCGGAATCCGCTAAGGAGTGTGTAACAACTCACCTGCCGAATCAACTAGCCCTTAAAATGAAAGCCGCGGTAACGATATTCTTATGCCGGTGATGAAGCGATATGATTTCTACGCAGTGCTCCGAATGTAAAAGTAATGAAATTCAACCGAACAAGGGTAAACGGCGGGAGTAAATACGATTAAGGTTATCGAAATCTAACATTGTGAACAACGAGCGTAGAGACTAACGTGCGGGTACAAGTTTAACGGAATTTCTATCGAAGATCATACGAATACTATGAGTTTAACGTTAACGTTAACGTTAACGTTAACGTTAACGTTAACGTTAACAGACAAAGTTTAATATCGAGGACCCGAAGACGAAGTTTAATATCGAGGACCCGAAGACGAAGTTTAATATCGAGAACCCGAAGACGAAGTTTAATATCGAGGACCCGAAGACGAAGTTTAATATCGAGAACCCGAAGACGAAGTTTAATATCGAGGACCCGAAGACGAAGTTTAATATCGAGGACTCGAAGACGAAGTTGAATTAATTGGTGAAAGTTGATTGCGGGTGTTATTAAATTTACTTTAATAATACACATTTCAGCCGAAACCAAACCCTGAGCATTAAAATACAAAACATTTTAAATTTTGATGCTTCGGGGGGGGGTGGGGGTGATATTTTTTTAAATATTTATTATAAGGTTTTTATGTCGGGTTTTTTTTACGACCATAAAAATTAATAAAATATTTACAAATACAAAAATTAAAAAAAATTTTAAGGATACAAAAAATTTACGAGTTAAAAAATTTACAAGTAAAAAATTTTTACAAGTTCGAAAATTTTTATAATTGCGAAAAATTAATAAAATATTTACAAATACAAAAATTAAAAAAAATTTAAGGATACAAAAATTTTACGAGTTAAAAAATTTACAAGTAAAAAATTTTTACAAGTTCGAAAATTTTTATAATTGCGAAAAATTAATAAAATATTTACAAATACAAAAATTTTAAAAAAATTTACAAGTAAAAAATTTTTACAAGTTCGAAAAGTTTTATAATTACGAAAAATTAAGAACATTTTTTTTAGAGTCAAAATTTTTCGAATTTTCACAATTAATAAAATATTCACGTGTACAAAAATGTTAAAAATATCCAACTTTGAAAATTTTCACAAATCAGAAATAATTATAAAATGTTCGGAAGTACTTTACGTATAAAAAACCATTTCACCATGATAAAATCATAGTGAAATGGTTAAAATTTTTAGATAATCAAAGCTAGTCAAAACAATTTTCATTTGTATCAATGCAATTTTTACTTATGCAAGTAAATCAAACCAATTCACCGTGATATAATCGCAGTGGAAAGGTTTATTATTTCACCAATAAGCAAATAATTAATTAGGCAAACCTAACTAATCGAAGAGAAAACTATTTTGATTTCGCATATAGGCAACGAATTAATTAGGCGAACCTAACTATTCGTGTTCTGAGACGGACTAAGAGTTTTCAACTCGGTAAACAATTAATTAGGCAAACCTAACTAATCGAAGAGAAAACTATT
>CAXIVS010000441.1:0-45887 GCA_964035775.1 Osedax frankpressi | reverse complement strand
GCTGACAATGTTGAAGTGTGCGACTGGCGGTGCAATGCTATGCGCCACGCACATTGGCATACCTCCTACATAAATGTACACTAATGTCGCACACACCGCTATAGCATTATAAAACGGTAGACATATGTGTGAACCGAATGGATAAATACGCTAGCTCAAGTTAAGACCTCGGAGGAAAGAAGAGGAGGAGAAAGAAACCGATAACCCCATTTATTTTAGATCAACGACGTCGCCATCTTGAAATATGACGTCCCGGAAACGAAGATGGCGCGTCTGCGTTATTGTCGTGACGTCACAGTAGGTGTGTCGTCTCCCGAACAGGCGCCATTTATACGGCTCGCAGCCGAACGCTGGCAAGAGGTGCCATCCAGTTTCCTTAGAGTAATCTCCACAGTGTCGCTGTGGGATTGGTGACTTTGGCGTCAATGATGTGAAGGAAGTTTGTCATCGTACATATGCTAACACTCTTTTTATTTTGCTTTTTCCAGGTGCCTTCGCCTGGTGATGATGCTCACCTGTCCACAGTTGACGACTTCTGGAAGCATCACTGACTGCGCAGGCCCAAAGTTGTGAAGATGGCGACGCGGGACAACCATTTGACAGTGCGTTACGCCTTGTTTTTATCGAATACAGCCCCTTGGTGCAGTTTAGTATAACGTGTCGATTTAATTGAGAATTTAAGCCGATAATCAGGATAATCAAAGATAGCTTGAAACATATATATTTATCATAACAAGTGCGACTGGACATTACCTTTAATGATACTGTTCTCACAAAGTCGAGAAAACAACCGGAACGGTTTAGCTAGAGGCTGGATCTATCTAGCTTTCACGCTATGTGATTGATCAGATATGATATAATGAAGGTGGTTTATACTTCGAATCATGTCCTCGCTATCGTTCCATATGGTGCATTTTAGGGTCAAGGGATGTATCCCCTTGCTGTGTTATGGGTTTTGTTTTATCGAATGTGCCATAATTGTATTCAGAGGTAAAGTGCGTGGATACAATGCAAAGCAGCCAACTATACCTGGAGACGGTGCACCGTAACACCGCCACTTTGTGAGTGAGCTTATGTTGCACCAGGGCAACTTCAATACATTAATTGTAGTTTTTCAAAATAAGAATGTCAACATATGATGCTAAAATGGGGCACATGAAACGCAATTTTTACAACAAGAGGCCGATATCGCGCCGCGGAATGTGTCTTGACATTGACATGCGTAAGCATCATTCGCGCGAATGTCACACACATTCTCGCATGCACACATACACCCGCTCAATACCGTTATATTTCTTTGCTATCACACCAAGCAGAACGCATTGCCACTGTATACAGTATGCTAAGGAACCAGCATGCAAGGGCAACCGCCAGCCAGGCGCTGTGCTATAATATAACTCACATAATATAAATCACATAATACACATTTGAATGATATTCCTCGTGAAACAAGTGCAAGATCATTCGATGTTTTGAGACCAATATAATATGTGTCGCAATCACACGCTTATCGGTGCGCAGAATTGTATATAAGTAGTGATGGAGACCGGTACTAATTTTAAGTTTAAATACTGGCCAAACTTCTATTTTCATTTGCCAAGGTGGAAAGCTTGAGAAATTGAAAACTAATCAAAGAGTGGTATATCCCATGTACATTGCGTTGTACACGATGACAAGAATATGAATGCTGTGCCATTTCTGAGTAGAACTCGGCACTTGTGTAGAATGCGAGCCCACTTCAATTGTTCCTATATTTCAAACTTCAACACGAGGCGCTGGCAGTGTAGTGGTTAGCGCATCCGACTGGCACGCCGGCGGCCCGGGTTTAATACACAGACGTAACGAGCCTGTTATATTTGGTATAACAAACAATAGACAGAGGCTGACAATGTTGAAGTGTGCGACTGGCGGTGCAATGCTATGCGCCACGCACATTGGCATACCTCCTACATAAATGTACACTAATGTCGCACACACCGCTATAGCATTATAAAACGGTAGACATATGTGTGAACCGAATGGATAAATACGCTACTTCAAGTTAAGACCTCGGAGGAAAGAAGAGGAGGAGAAAGAAACCGATAACCCCATTTATTTTAGATCAACGACGTCGCCATCTTGAAATCTGACGTCGCCGGAAACGAAGATGGCGCGTCTGCGTTATTGTCGTGACGTCACAGTAGGTGTGTCGTCTCCCGAACAGGCGCCATTTATACGGCTCGCAGCCGAACGCTGGCAAGAGGTGCCATCCTGTTTCCTTAGAGTAATCTCCACAGTGCCGCTGTGGGATTGGTGACTTTGGCGTCAATGATGTGAAGGAAGTTTGTCATCGTACATATGCTAACACTCTTTTTATTTTGCTTTTTCCAGGTGCCTTCGCCTGGTGATGATGCTCACCTGTCCACAGTTGACGACTTCTGGAAGCATCACTGACTGCGCAGGCCCAAAGTTGTGAAGATGGCGACGCGGGACAACCATTTGACAGTGCGTTACGCCTTGTTTTTATCGAATACAGCCCCTTGGTGCAGTTTAGTATAACGTGTCGATTTAATTGAGAATTTAAGCCGATAATCAGGATAATCAAAGATAGCTTGAAACATATATATTTATCATAACAAGTGCGACTGGACATTACCTTTAATGATACTGTTCTCACAAAGTCGAGAAAACAACCGGAACGGTTTAGCTAGAGGCTGGATCTATCTAGCTTTCACGCTATGTGATTGATCAGATATGATATAATGAAGGTGGTTTATACTTCGAATCATGTCCTCGCTATCGTTCCATATGGTGCATTTTAGGGTCAAGGGATGTATCCCCTTGCTGTGTTATGGGTTTTGTTTTATCGAATGTGCCATAATTGTATTCAGAGGTAAAGTGCGTGGATACAATGCAAAGCAGCCAACTATACCTGGAGACGGTGCACCGTAACACCGCCACTTTGTGAGTGAGCTTATGTTGCACCAGGGCAACTTCAATACATTAATTGTAGTTTTTCAAAATAAGAATGTCAACATATGATGCTAAAATGGGGCACATGAAACGCAATTTTTACAACAAGAGGCCGATATCGCGCCGCGGAATGTGTCTTGACATTGACATGCGTAAGCATCATTCGCGCGAATGTCACACACATTCTCGCATGCACACATACACCCGCTCAATACCGTTATATTTCTTTGCTATCACACCAAGCAGAACGCATTGCCACTGTATACAGTATGCTAAGGAACCAGCATGCAAGGGCAACCGCCAGCCAGGCGCTGTGCTATAATATAACTCACATAATATAAATCACATAATACACATTTGAATGATATTCCTCGTGAAACAAGTGCAAGATCATTCGATGTTTTGAGACCAATATAATATGTGTCGCAATCACACGCTTATCGGTGCGCAGAATTGTATATAAGTAGTGAGGGAGACCGGTACTAATTTTAAGTTTAAATACTGGCCAAACTTCTATTTTCATTTGCCAAGGTGGAAAGCTTGAGAAATTGAAAACTAATCAAAGAGTGGTATGTCCCATGTACATTGCGTTGTACACGATGACAAGAATATGAATGCTGTGCCATTTCTGAGTAGAACTCGGCACTTGTGTAGAATGCGAGCCCACTTCAATTGTTCCTATATTTCAAACTTCAACACGAGGCGCTGGCAGTGTAGTGGTTAGCGCATCCGACTGGCACGCCGGCGGCCCGGGTTTAATACACAGACGTAACGAGCCTGTTATATTTGGTATAACAAACAATAGACAGAGGCTGACAATGTTGAAGTGTGCGACTGGCGGTGCAATGCTATGCGCCACGCACATTGGCATACCTCCTACATAAATGTACACTAATGTCGCACACACCGCTATAGCATTATAAAACGGTAGACATATGTGTGAACCGAATGGATAAATACGCTAGCTCAAGTTAAGACCTCGGAGGAAAGAAGAGGAGGAGAAAGAAACCGATAACCCCATTTATTTTAGATCAACGACGTCGCCATCTTGAAATATGACGTCCCGGAAACGAAGATGGCGCGTCTGCGTTATTGTCGTGACGTCACAGTAGGTGTGTCGTCTCCCGAACAGGCGCCATTTATACGGCTCGCAGCCGAACGCTGGCAAGAGGTGCCATCCAGTTTCCTTAGAGTAATCTCCACAGTGTCGCTGTGGGATTGGTGACTTTTGCGTCAATGATGTGAAGGAAGTTTGTCATCGTACATATGCTAACACTCTTTTTATTTTGCTTTTTCCAGGTGCCTTCGCCTGGTGATGATGCTCACCTGTCCACAGTTGACGACTTCTGGAAGCATCACTGACTGCGCAGGCCCAAAGTTGTGAAGATGGCGACGCGGGACAACCATTTGACAGTGCGTTACGCCTTGTTTTTATCGAATACAGCCCCTTGGTGCAGTTTAGTATAACGTGTCGATTTAATTGAGAATTTAAGCCGATAATCAGGATAATCAAAGATAGCTTGAAACATATATATTTATCATAACAAGTGCGACTGGACATTACCTTTAATGATACTGTTCTCACAAAGTCGAGAAAACAACCGGAACGGTTTAGCTAGAGGCTGGATCTATCTAGCTTTCACGCTATGTGATTGATCAGATATGATATAATGAAGGTGGTTTATACTTCGAATCATGTCCTCGCTATCGTTCCATATTGTGCATTTTAGGGTCAAGGGATGTATCCCCTTGCTGTGTTATGGGTTTTGTTTTATCGAATGTGCCATAATTGTATTCAGAGGTAAAGTGCGTGGATACAATGCAAAGCAGCCAACTATACCTGGAGACGGTGCACCGTAACACCGCCACTTTGTGAGTGAGCTTCTGTTGCACCAGGGCAACTTCAATACATTAATTGTAGTTTTTCAAAATAAGAATGTCAACATATGATGCTAAAATGGGGCACATGAAACGCAATTTTTACAACAAGAGGCCGATATCGCGCCGCGGAATGTGTCTTGACATTGACTTGCGTAAGCATCATTCGCGCGAATGTCACACACATTCTCGCATGCACACATACACCCGCTCAATACCGTTATATGTCTTTGCTATCACACCAAGCAGAACGCATTGCCACTGTATACAGTATGCTAAGGAACCAGCATGCAAGGGCAACCGCCAGCCAGGCGCTGTGCTATAATATAACTCACATAATATAAATCACATAATACACAGTTGAATGACATTCCTCGTGAAACAAGTGCAAGATCATTCGATGTTTTGAGACCAATATAATATGTGTCGCAATCACACGCTTATCGGTGCGCAGAATTGTATATAAGTAGTGATGGAGACCGGTACTAATTTTAAGTTTAAATACTGGCCAAACTTCTATTTTCATAGGCCAAGGTGGAAAGCTTGAGAAATTGAAAACTAATCAAAGAGTGGTATATCCCATGTACATTGCGTTGTACACGACGACAAGAATATGAATGCTGTGCCATTTCTGAGTAGAACTCGGCACTTGTGTAGAATGCGAGCCCACTTCAATTGTTCCTATATTTCAAACTTCAACACGAGGCACTGGCAGTGTAGTGGTTAGCGCATCCGACTGGCACGCCGGCGGCCCGGGTTTAATACACAGACGTAACGAGCCTGTTATATTTGGTATAACAAACAATAGACAGAGGCTGACAATGTTGAAGTGTGCGACTGGCGTTGCAATGCTATGCGCCACGTACATTGGCATACCTCCTACATAAATGTACACTAATGTCGCACACACCGCTATAGCATTATAAAACGGTAGACATATGTGTGAACCGAATGGATAAATACGCTAGCTCAAGTTAAGACCTCGGAGGAAAGAAGAGGAGGAGAAAGAAACCGATAACCCCATTTATTTTAGATCAACGACGTCGCCATCTTGAAATCTGACGTCGCCGGAAACGAAGATGGCGCGTCTGCGTTATTGTCGTGACGTCACAGTAGGTGTGTCGTCTCCCGAACAGGCGCCATTTATACGGCTCGCAGCCGAACGCTGGCAAGAGGTGCCATCCTGTTTCCTTAGAGTAATCTCCACAGTGCCGCTGTGGGATTGGTGACTTTGGCGTCAATGATGTGAAGGAAGTTTGTCATCGTACATATGCTAACACTATTTTTATTTTGCTTTTTCCAGGTGCCTTCGCCTGGTGATGATGCTCACCTGTCCACAGTTGACGACTTCTGGAAGCATCACTGACTGCGCAGGCCCAAAGTTGTGAAGATGGCGACGCGGGACAACCATTTGACAGTGCGTTACGCCTTGTTTTTATCGAATGCAGCCCATTGGTGCAGTTTAGTATAACGTGTCGATTTAATTGAGAATTTAAGCCGATAATCAGGATAATCAAAGATAGCTTGAAACATATATATTTATCATAACAAGTGCGACTGGACATTACCTTTAATGATACTGTTCTCACAAAGTCGAGCAAACAACCGGAACGGTTTAGCTAGAGGCTGGATCTATCTAGCTTTCACGCTATGTTATTGATCAGATATGATATAATGAAGGTGGTTTATACTTCGAATCATGTCCTCGCTATCGTTCCATATGGTGCATTTTAGGGTCAAGGGATGTATCCCCTTGCTGTGTTATGGGTTTTGTTTTATCGAATGTGCCATAATTGTATTCAGAGGTAAAGTGCGTGGATACAATGCAAAGCAGCCAACTATACCTGGAGACGGTGCACCGTAACACCGCCACTTTGTGAGTGAGCTTATGTTGCACCAGGGCAACTTCAATACATTAATTGTAGTTTTTCAAAATAAGAATGTCAACATATGATGCTAAAATGGGGCACATGAAACGCAATTTTTACAACAAGAGGCCGATATCGCGCCGCGGAATGTGTCTTGACATTGACATGCGTAAGCATCATTCGCGCGAATGTCACACACATTCTCGCATGCACACATACACCCGCTCAATACCGTTATATTTCTTTGCTATCACACCAAGCAGAACGCATTGCCACTGTATACAGTATGCTAAGGAACCAGCATGCAAGGGCAACCGCCAGCCAGGCGCTGTGCTATAATATAACTCACATAATATAAATCACATAATACACATTTGAATGATATTCCTCGTGAAACAAGTGCAAGATCATTCGATGTTTTGAGACCAATATAATATGTGTCGCAATCACACGCTTATCGGTGCGCAGAATTGTATATAAGTGGTGATGGAGACCGGTACTAATTTTAAGTTTAAATACTGGCCAAACTTCTATTTTCATTTGCCAAGGTGGAAAGCTTGAGAAATTGAAAACTAATCAAAGAGTGGTATATCCCATGTACATTGCGTTGTACACGATGACAAGAATATGAATGCTGTGCCATTTCTGAGTAGAACTCGGCACTTGTGTAGAATGCGAGCCCACTTCAATTGTTCCTATATTTCAAACTTCAACACGAGGCGCTGGCAGTGTAGTGGTTAGCGCATCCGACTGGCACGCCGGCGGCCCGGGTTTAATACACAGACGTAACAAGCCTGTTATATTTGGTATAACAAACAATAGACAGAGGCTGACAATGTTGAAGTGTGCGACTGGCGGTGCAATGCTATGCGCCACGCACATTGGCATACCTCCTACATAAATGTACACTAATGTCGCACACACCGCTATAGCATTATAAAACGGTAGACATATGTGTGAACCGAATGGATAAATACGCTAGCTCAAGTTAAGACCTCGGAGGAAAGAAGAGGAGGAGAAAGAAACCGATAACCCCATTTATTTTAGATCAACGACGTCGCCATCTTGAAATCTGACGTCCCGGAAACGAAGATGGCGCGTCTGCGTTATTGTCGTGACGTCACAGTAGGTGTGTCGTCTCCCGAACAGGCGCCATTTATACGGCTCGCAGCCGAACGCTGGCAAGAGGTGCCATCCAGTTTCCTTAGAGTAATCTCCACAGTGTCGCTGTGGGATTGGTGACTTTGGCGTCAATGATGTGAAGGAAGTTTGTCATCGTACATATGCTAACACTCTTTTTATTTTGCTTTTTCCAGGTGCCTTCGCCTGGTGATGATGCTCACCTGTCCACAGTTGACGACTTCTGGAAGCATCACTGACTGCGCAGGCCCAAAGTTGTGAAGATGGCGACGCGGGACAACCATTTGACAGTGCGTTACGCCTTGTTTTTATCGAATACAGCCCCTTGGTGCAGTTTAGTATAACGTGTCGATTTAATTTAGAATTTAAGCCGATAATCAGGATAATCAAAGATAGCTTGAAACATATATATTTATCATAACAAGTGCGACTGGACATTACCTTTAATGATACTGTTCTCACAAAGTCGAGAACACAACCGTAACTGTTTAGCTAGAGGCTGGATCTATCTAGCTTTCACGCTATGTGATTGATCAGATATGATATAATGAAGGTGGTTTATACTTCGAATCATGTCCTCGCTATCGTTCCATATTGTGCATTTTAGGGTCAAGGGATGTATCCCCTTGCTGTGTTATGGGTTTTGTTTTATCGAATGTGCCATAATTGTATTCAGAGGTAAAGTGCGTGGATACAATGCAAAGCAGCCAACTATACCTGGAGACGGTGCACCGTAACACCGCCACTTTGTGAATGAGCTTATGTTGCACCAGGGCAACTTCAATACATTAATTGTAGTTTTTCAAAATAAGAATGTCAACATATGATGCTAAAATGGGGCACATGAAACGCAATTTTTACAACAAGAGGCCGATATCGCGCCGCGGAATGTGTCTTGACATTGACTTGCGTAAGCATCATTCGCGCGAATGTCACACACATTCTCGCATGCACACATACACCCGCTCAATACCGTTATATGTCTTTGCTATCACACCAAGCAGAACGCATTGCCACTGTATACAGTATGCTAAGGAACCAGCATGCAAGGGCAACCGCCAGCCAGGCGCTGTGCTATAATATAACTCACATAATATAAATCACATAATACACAGTTGAATGATATTCCTCGTGAAACAAGTGCAAGATCATTCGATGTTTTGAGACCAATATAATATGTGTCGCAATCACACGCTTATCGGTGCGCAGAATTGTATATAAGTAGTGATGGAGACCGGTACTAATTTTAAGTTTAAATACTGGCCAAACTTCTATTTTCATAGGCCAAGGTGGAAAGCTTGAGAAATTGAAAACTAATCAAAGAGTGGTATATCCCATGTACATTGCGTTGTACACGACGACAAGAATATGAATGCTGTGCCATTTCTGAGTAGAACTCGGCACTTGTGTAGAATGCGAGCCCACTTCAATTGTTCCTATATTTCAAACTTCAACACGAGGCACTGGCAGTGTAGTGGTTAGCGCATCCGACTGGCACGCCGGCGGCCCGGGTTTAATACACAGACGTAACGAGCCTGTTATATTTGGTATAACAAACAATAGACAGAGGCTGACAATGTTGAAGTGTGCGACTGGCGTTGCAATGCTATGCGCCACGTACATTGGCATACCTCCTACATAAATGTACACTAATGTCGCACACACCGCTATAGCATTATAAAACGGTAGACATATGTGTGAACCGAATGGATAAATACGCTAGCTCAAGTTAAGACCTCGGAGGAAAGAAGAGGAGGAGAAAGAAACCGATAACCCCATTTATTTTAGATCAACGACGTCGCCATCTTGAAATCTGACGTCGCCGGAAACGAAGATGGCGCGTCTGCGTTATTGTCGTGACGTCACAGTAGGTGTGTCGTCTCCCGAACAGGCGCCATTTATACGGCTCGCAGCCGAACGCTGGCAAGAGGTGCCATCCTGTTTCCTTAGAGTAATCTCCACAGTGCCGCTGTGGGATTGGTGACTTTGGCGTCAATGATGTGAAGGAAGTTTGTCATCGTACATATGCTAACACTCTTTTTATTTTGCTTTTTCCAGGTGCCTTCGCCTGGTGATGATGCTCACCTGTCCACAGTTGACGACTTCTGGAAGCATCACTGACTGCGCAGGCCCAAAGTTGTGAAGATGGCGACGCGGGACAACCATTTGACAGTGCGTTACGCCTTGTTTTTATCGAATACAGCCCCTTGGTGCAGTTTAGTATAACGTGTCGATTTAATTGAGAATTTAAGCCGATAATCAGGATAATCAAAGATAGCTTGAAACATATATATTTATCATAACAAGTGCGACTGGACATTACCTTTAATGATACTGTTCTCACAAAGTCGAGAACACAACCGGAACGGTTTAGCTAGAGGCTGGATCTATCTAGCTTTCACGCTATGTGATTGATCAGATATGATATAATGAAGGTGGTTTATACTTCGAATCATGTCCTCGCTATCGTTCCATATTGTGCATTTTAGGGTCAAGGGATGTATCCCCTTGCTGTGTTATGGGTTTTGTTTTATCGAATGTGCCATAATTGTATTCAGAGGTAAAGTGCGTGGATACAATGCAAAGCAGCCAACTATACCTGGAGACGGTGCACCGTAACACCGCCACTTTGTGAGTGAGCTTCTGTTGCACCAGGGCAACTTCAATACATTAATTGTAGTTTTTCAAAATAAGAATGTCAACATATGATGCTAAAATGGGGCACATGAAACGCAATTTTTACAACAAGAGGCCGATATCGCGCCGCGGAATGTGTCTTGACATTGACTTGCGTAAGCATCATTCGCGCGAATGTCACACACATTCTCGCATGCACACATACACCCGCTCAATACCGTTATATGTCTTTGCTATCACACCAAGCAGAACGCATTGCCACTGTATACAGTATGCTAAGGAACCAGCATGCAAGGGCAACCGCCAGCCAGGCGCTGTGCTATAATATAACTCACATAATATAAATCACATAATACACAGTTGAATGACATTCCTCGTGAAACAAGTGCAAGATCATTCGATGTTTTGAGACCAATATAATATGTGTCGCAATCACACGCTTATCGGTGCGCAGAATTGTATATAAGTAGTGATGGAGACCGGTACTAATTTTAAGTTTAAATACTGGCCAAACTTCTATTTTCATAGGCCAAGGTGGAAAGCTTGAGAAATTGAAAACTAATCAAAGAGTGGTATATCCCATGTACATTGCGTTGTACACGACGACAAGAATATGAATGCTGTGCCATTTCTGAGTAGAACTCGGCACTTGTGTAGAATGCGAGCCCACTTCAATTGTTCCTATATTTCAAACTTCAACACGAGGCACTGGCAGTGTAGTGGTTAGCGCATCCGACTGGCACGCCGGCGGCCCGGGTTTAATACACAGACGTAACGAGCCTGTTATATTTGGTATAACAAACAATAGACAGAGGCTGACAATGTTGAAGTGTGCGACTGGCGTTGCAATGCTATGCGCCACGTACATTGGCATACCTCCTACATAAATGTACACTAATGTCGCACACACCGCTATAGCATTATAAAACGGTAGACATATGTGTGAACCGAATGGATAAATACGCTAGCTCAAGTTAAGACCTCGGAGGAAAGAAGAGGAGGAGAAAGAAACCGATAACCCCATTTATTTTAGATCAACGACGTCGCCATCTTGAAATCTGACGTCGCCGGAAACGAAGATGGCGCGTCTGCGTTATTGTCGTGACGTCACAGTAGGTGTGTCGTCTCCCGAACAGGCGCCATTTATACGGCTCGCAGCCGAACGCTGGCAAGAGGTGCCATCCTGTTTCCTTAGAGTAATCTCCACAGTGCCGCTGTGGGATTGGTGACTTTGGCGTCAATGATGTGAAGGAAGTTTGTCATCGTACATATGCTAACACTCTTTTTATTTTGCTTTTTCCAGGTGCCTTCGCCTGGTGATGATGCTCACCTGTCCACAGTTGACGACTTCTGGAAGCATCACTGACTGCGCAGGCCCAAAGTTGTGAAGATGGCGACGCGGGACAACCATTTGACAGTGCGTTACGCCTTGTTTTTATCGAATGCAGCCCATTGGTGCAGTTTAGTATAACGTGTCGATTTAATTGAGAATTTAAGCCGATAATCAGGATAATCAAAGATAGCTTGAAACATATATATTTATCATAACAAGTGCGACTGGACATTACCTTTAATGATACTGTTCTCACAAAGTCGAGCAAACAACCGGAACGGTTTAGCTAGAGGCTGGATCTATCTAGCTTTCACGCTATGTTATTGATCAGATATGATATAATGAAGGTGGTTTATACTTCGAATCATGTCCTCGCTATCGTTCCATATGGTGCATTTTAGGGTCAAGGGATGTATCCCCTTGCTGTGTTATGGGTTTTGTTTTATCGAATGTGCCATAATTGTATTCAGAGGTAAAGTGCGTGGATACAATGCAAAGCAGCCAACTATACCTGGAGACGGTGCACCGTAACACCGCCACTTTGTGAGTGAGCTTATGTTGCACCAGGGCAACTTCAATACATTAATTGTAGTTTTTCAAAATAAGAATGTCAACATATGATGCTAAAATGGGGCACATGAAACGCAATTTTTACAACAAGAGGCCGATATCGCGCCGCGGAATGTGTCTTGACATTGACATGCGTAAGCATCATTCGCGCGAATGTCACACACATTCTCGCATGCACACATACACCCGCTCAATACCGTTATATTTCTTTGCTATCACACCAAGCAGAACGCATTGCCACTGTATACAGTATGCTAAGGAACCAGCATGCAAGGGCAACCGCCAGCCAGGCGCTGTGCTATAATATAACTCACATAATATAAATCACATAATACACATTTGAATGATATTCCTCGTGAAACAAGTGCAAGATCATTCGATGTTTTGAGACCAATATAATATGTGTCGCAATCACACGCTTATCGGTGCGCAGAATTGTATATAAGTGGTGATGGAGACCGGTACTAATTTTAAGTTTAAATACTGGCCAAACTTCTATTTTCATTTGCCAAGGTGGAAAGCTTGAGAAATTGAAAACTAATCAAAGAGTGGTATATCCCATGTACATTGCGTTGTACACGATGACAAGAATATGAATGCTGTGCCATTTCTGAGTAGAACTCGGCACTTGTGTAGAATGCGAGCCCACTTCAATTGTTCCTATATTTCAAACTTCAACACGAGGCGCTGGCAGTGTAGTGGTTAGCGCATCCGACTGGCACGCCGGCGGCCCGGGTTTAATACACAGACGTAACGAGCCTGTTATATTTGGTATAACAAACAATAGACAGAGGCTGACAATGTTGAAGTGTGCGACTGGCGGTGCAATGCTATGCGCCACGCACATTGGCATACCTCCTACATAAATGTACACTAATGTCGCACACACCGCTATAGCATTATAAAACGGTAGACATATGTGTGAACCGAATGGATAAATACGCTAGCTCAAGTTAAGACCTCGGAGGAAAGAAGAGGAGGAGAAAGAAACCGATAACCCCATTTATTTTAGATCAACGACGTCGCCATCTTGAAATCTGACGTCCCGGAAACGAAGATGGCGCGTCTGCGTTATTGTCGTGACGTCACAGTAGGTGTGTCGTCTCCCGAACAGGCGCCATTTATACGGCTCGCAGCCGAACGCTGGCAAGAGGTGCCATCCAGTTTCCTTAGAGTAATCTCCACAGTGTCGCTGTGGGATTGGTGACTTTGGCGTCAATGATGTGAAGGAAGTTTGTCATCGTACATATGCTAACACTCTTTTTATTTTGCTTTTTCCAGGTGCCTTCGCCTGGTGATGATGCTCACCTGTCCACAGTTGACGACTTCTGGAAGCATCACTGACTGCGCAGGCCCAAAGTTGTGAAGATGGCGACGCGGGACAACCATTTGACAGTGCGTTACGCCTTGTTTTTATCGAATACAGCCCCTTGGTGCAGTTTAGTATAACGTGTCGATTTAATTTAGAATTTAAGCCGATAATCAGGATAATCAAAGATAGCTTGAAACATATATATTTATCATAACAAGTGCGACTGGACATTACCTTTAATGATACTGTTCTCACAAAGTCGAGAACACAACCGTAACTGTTTAGCTAGAGGCTGGATCTATCTAGCTTTCACGCTATGTGATTGATCAGATATGATATAATGAAGGTGGTTTATACTTCGAATCATGTCCTCGCTATCGTTCCATATTGTGCATTTTAGGGTCAAGGGATGTATCCCCTTGCTGTGTTATGGGTTTTGTTTTATCGAATGTGCCATAATTGTATTCAGAGGTAAAGTGCGTGGATACAATGCAAAGCAGCCAACTATACCTGGAGACGGTGCACCGTAACACCGCCACTTTGTGAATGAGCTTATGTTGCACCAGGGCAACTTCAATACATTAATTGTAGTTTTTCAAAATAAGAATGTCAACATATGATGCTAAAATGGGGCACATGAAACGCAATTTTTACAACAAGAGGCCGATATCGCGCCGCGGAATGTGTCTTGACATTGACTTGCGTAAGCATCATTCGCGCGAATGTCACACACATTCTCGCATGCACACATACACCCGCTCAATACCGTTATATGTCTTTGCTATCACACCAAGCAGAACGCATTGCCACTGTATACAGTATGCTAAGGAACCAGCATGCAAGGGCAACCGCCAGCCAGGCGCTGTGCTATAATATAACTCACATAATATAAATCACATAATACACAGTTGAATGATATTCCTCGTGAAACAAGTGCAAGATCATTCGATGTTTTGAGACCAATATAATATGTGTCGCAATCACACGCTTATCGGTGCGCAGAATTGTATATAAGTAGTGATGGAGACCGGTACTAATTTTAAGTTTAAATACTGGCCAAACTTCTATTTTCATAGGCCAAGGTGGAAAGCTTGAGAAATTGAAAACTAATCAAAGAGTGGTATATCCCATGTACATTGCGTTGTACACGACGACAAGAATATGAATGCTGTGCCATTTCTGAGTAGAACTCGGCACTTGTGTAGAATGCGAGCCCACTTCAATTGTTCCTATATTTCAAACTTCAACACGAGGCACTGGCAGTGTAGTGGTTAGCGCATCCGACTGGCACGCCGGCGGCCCGGGTTTAATACACAGACGTAACGAGCCTGTTATATTTGGTATAACAAACAATAGACAGAGGCTGACAATGTTGAAGTGTGCGACTGGCGTTGCAATGCTATGCGCCACGTACATTGGCATACCTCCTACATAAATGTACACTAATGTCGCACACACCGCTATAGCATTATAAAACGGTAGACATATGTGTGAACCGAATGGATAAATACGCTAGCTCAAGTTAAGACCTCGGAGGAAAGAAGAGGAGGAGAAAGAAACCGATAACCCCATTTATTTTAGATCAACGACGTCGCCATCTTGAAATCTGACGTCGCCGGAAACGAAGATGGCGCGTCTGCGTTATTGTCGTGACGTCACAGTAGGTGTGTCGTCTCCCGAACAGGCGCCATTTATACGGCTCGCAGCCGAACGCTGGCAAGAGGTGCCATCCTGTTTCCTTAGAGTAATCTCCACAGTGCCGCTGTGGGATTGGTGACTTTGGCGTCAATGATGTGAAGGAAGTTTGTCATCGTACATATGCAAACACTCTTTTTATTTTGCTTTTTCCAGGTGCCTTCGCCTGGTGATGATGCTCACCTGTCCACAGTTGACGACTTCTGGAAGCATCACTGACTGCGCAGGCCCAAAGTTGTGAAGATGGCGACGCGGGACAACCATTTGACAGTGCGTTACGCCTTGTTTTTATCGAATACAGCCCCTTGGTGCAGTTTAGTATAACGTGTCGATTTAATTGAGAATTTAAGCCGATAATCAGGATAATCAAAGATAGCTTGAAACATATATATTTATCATAACAAGTGCGACTGGACATTACCTTTAATGATACTGTTCTCACAAAGTCGAGAACACAACCGTAACTGTTTAGCTAGAGGCTGGATCTATCTAGCTTTCACGCTATGTGATTGATCAGATATGATATAATGAAGGTGGTTTATACTTCGAATCATGTCCTCGCTATCGTTCCATATTGTGCATTTTAGGGTCAAGGGATGTATCCCCTTGCTGTGTTATGGGTTTTGTTTTATCGAATGTGCCATAATTGTATTCAGAGGTAAAGTGCGTGGATACAATGCAAAGCAGCCAACTATACCTGGAGACGGTGCACCGTAACACCGCCACTTTGTGAATGAGCTTATGTTGCACCAGGGCAACTTCAATACATTAATTGTAGTTTTTCAAAATAAGAATGTCAACATATGATGCTAAAATGGGGCACATGAAACGCAATTTTTACAACAAGAGGCCGATATCGCGCCGCGGAATGTGTCTTGACATTGACTTGCGTAAGCATCATTCGCGCGAATGTCACACACATTCTCGCATGCACACATACACCCGCTCAATACCGTTATATGTCTTTGCTATCACACCAAGCAGAACGCATTGCCACTGTATACAGTATGCTAAGGAACCAGCATGCAAGGGCAACCGCCAGCCAGGCGCTGTGCTATAATATAACTCACATAATATAAATCACATAATACACAGTTGAATGATATTCCTCGTGAAACAAGTGCAAGATCATTCGATGTTTTGAGACCAATATAATATGTGTCGCAATCACACGCTTATCGGTGCGCAGAATTGTATATAAGTAGTGATGGAGACCGGTACTAATTTTAAGTTTAAATACTGGCCAAACTTCTATTTTCATAGGCCAAGGTGGAAAGCTTGAGAAATTGAAAACTAATCAAAGAGTGGTATATCCCATGTACATTGCGTTGTACACGACGACAAGAATATGAATGCTGTGCCATTTCTGAGTAGAACTCGGCACTTGTGTAGAATGCGAGCCCACTTCAATTGTTCCTATATTTCAAACTTCAACACGAGGCACTGGCAGTGTAGTGGTTAGCGCATCCGACTGGCACGCCGGCGGCCCGGGTTTAATACACAGACGTAACGAGCCTGTTATATTTGGTATAACAAACAATAGACAGAGGCTGACAATGTTGAAGTGTGCGACTGGCGTTGCAATGCTATGCGCCACGTACATTGGCATACCTCCTACATAAATGTACACTAATGTCGCACACACCGCTATAGCATTATAAAACGGTAGACATATGTGTGAACCGAATGGATAAATACGCTAGCTCAAGTTAAGACCTCGGAGGAAAGAAGAGGAGGAGAAAGAAACCGATAACCCCATTTATTTTAGATCAACGACGTCGCCATCTTGAAATCTGACGTCGCCGGAAACGAAGATGGCGCGTCTGCGTTATTGTCGTGACGTCACAGTAGGTGTGTCGTCTCCCGAACAGGCGCCATTTATACGGCTCGCAGCCGAACGCTGGCAAGAGGTGCCATCCTGTTTCCTTAGAGTAATCTCCACAGTGCCGCTGTGGGATTGGTGACTTTGGCGTCAATGATGTGAAGGAAGTTTGTCATCGTACATATGCAAACACTCTTTTTATTTTGCTTTTTCCAGGTGCCTTCGCCTGGTGATGATGCTCACCTGTCCACAGTTGACGACTTCTGGAAGCATCACTGACTGCGCAGGCCCAAAGTTGTGAAGATGGCGACGCGGGACAACCATTTGACAGTGCGTTACGCCTTGTTTTTATCGAATACAGCCCCTTGGTGCAGTTTAGTATAACGTGTCGATTTAATTGAGAATTTAAGCCGATAATCAGGATAATCAAAGATAGCTTGAAACATATATATTTATCATAACAAGTGCGACTGGACATTACCTTTAATGATACTGTTCTCACAAAGTCGAGAAAACAACCGGAACGGTTTAGCTAGAGGCTGGATCTATCTAGCTTTCACGCTATGTGATTGATCAGATATGATATAATGAAGGTGGTTTATACTTTGAATCATGTCCTCGCTATCGTTCCATATGGTGCATTTTAGGGTCAAGGGATGTATCCTCTTGCTGTGTTATGGGTTTTGTTTTATCGAATGTGCCATAATTGTATTCAGAGGTAAAGTGCGTGGATACAATGCAAAGCAGCCAACTATACCTGGAGACGGTGCACCGTAACACCGCCACTTTGTGAGTGAGCTTATGTTGCACCAGGGCAACTTCAATACATTAATTGTAGTTTTTCAAAATAAGAATGTCAACATATGATGCTAAAATGGGGCACATGAAACGCAATTTTTACAACAAGAGGCCGATATCGCGCCGCGGAATGTGTCTTGACATTGACATGCGTAAGCATCATTCGCGCGAATGTCACACACATTCTCGCATGCACACATACACCCGCTCAATACCGTTATATTTCTTTGCTATCACACCAAGCAGAACGCATTGCCACTGTATACAGTATGCTAAGGAACCAGCATGCAAGGGCAACCGCCAGCCAGGCGCTGTGCTATAATATAACTCACATAATATAAATCACATAATACACATTTGAATGATATTCCTCGTGAAACAAGTGCAAGATCATTCGATGTTTTGAGACCAATATAATATGTGTCGCAATCACACGCTTATCGGTGCGCAGAATTGTATATAAGTAGTGATGGAGACCGGTACTAATTTTAAGTTTAAATACTGGCCAAACTTCTATTTTCATTTGCCAAGGTGGAAAGCTTGAGAAATTGAAAACTAATCAAAGAGTGGTATATCCCATGTACATTGCGTTGTACACGATGACAAGAATATGAATGCTGTGCCATTTCTGAGTAGAACTCGGCACTTGTGTAGAATGCGAGCCCACTTCAATTGTTCCTATATTTCAAACTTCAACACGAGGCGCTGGCAGTGTAGTGGTTAGCGCATCCGACTGGCACGCCGGCGGCCCGGGTTTAATACACAGACGTAACGAGCCTGTTATATTTGGTATAACAAACAATAGACAGAGGCTGACAATGTTGAAGTGTGCGACTGGCGGTGCAATGCTATGCGCCACGCACATTGGCATACCTCCTACATAAATGTACACTAATGTCGCACACACCGCTATAGCATTATAAAACGGTAGACATATGTGTGAACCGAATGGATAAATACGCTACTTCAAGTTAAGACCTCGGAGGAAAGAAGAGGAGGAGAAAGAAACCGATAACCCCATTTATTTTAGATCAACGACGTCGCCATCTTGAAATCTGACGTCGCCGGAAACGAAGATGGCGCGTCTGCGTTATTGTCGTGACGTCACAGTAGGTGTGTCGTCTCCCGAACAGGCGCCATTTATACGGCTCGCAGCCGAACGCTGGCAAGAGGTGCCATCCTGTTTCCTTAGAGTAATCTCCACAGTGCCGCTGTGGGATTGGTGACTTTGGCGTCAATGATGTGAAGGAAGTTTGTCATCGTACATATGCTAACACTCTTTTTATTTTGCTTTTTCCAGGTGCCTTCGCCTGGTGATGATGCTCACCTGTCCACAGTTGACGACTTCTGGAAGCATCACTGACTGCGCAGGCCCAAAGTTGTGAAGATGGCGACGCGGGACAACCATTTGACAGTGCGTTACGCCTTGTTTTTATCGAATACAGCCCCTTGGTGCAGTTTAGTATAACGTGTCGATTTAATTGAGAATTTAAGCCGATAATCAGGATAATCAAAGATAGCTTGAAACATATATATTTATCATAACAAGTGCGACTGGACATTACCTTTAATGATACTGTTCTCACAAAGTCGAGAACACAACCGGAACGGTTTAGCTAGAGGCTGGATCTATCTAGCTTTCACGCTATGTGATTGATCAGATATGATATAATGAAGGTGGTTTATACTTCGAATCATGTCCTCGCTATCGTTCCATATGGTGCATTTTAGGGTCAAGGGATGTATCCCCTTGCTGTGTTATGGGTTTTGTTTTATCGAATGTGCCATAATTGTATTCAGAGGTAAAGTGCGTGGATACAATGCAAAGCAGCCAACTATACCTGGAGACGGTGCACCGTAACACCGCCACTTTGTGAGTGAGCTTATGTTGCACCAGGGCAACTTCAATACATTAATTGTAGTTTTTCAAAATAAGAATGTCAACATATGATGCTAAAATGGGGCACATGAAACGCAATTTTTACAACAAGAGGCCGATATCGCGCCGCGGAATGTGTCTTGACATTGACATGCGTAAGCATCATTCGCGCGAATGTCACACACATTCTCGCATGCACACATACACCCGCTCAATACCGTTATATTTCTTTGCTATCACACCAAGCAGAACGCATTGCCACTGTATACAGTATGCTAAGGAACCAGCATGCAAGGGCAACCGCCAGCCAGGCGCTGTGCTATAATATAACTCACATAATATAAATCACATAATACACATTTGAATGATATTCCTCGTGAAACAAGTGCAAGATCATTCGATGTTTTGAGACCAATATAATATGTGTCGCAATCACACGCTTATCGGTGCGCAGAATTGTATATAAGTAGTGATGGAGACCGGTACTAATTTTAAGTTTAAATACTGGCCAAACTTCTATTTTCATTTGCCAAGGTGGAAAGCTTGAGAAATTGAAAACTAATCAAAGAGTGGTATGTCCCATGTACATTGCGTTGTACACGATGACAAGAATATGAATGCTGTGCCATTTCTGAGTAGAACTCGGCACTTGTGTAGAATGCGAGCCCACTTCAATTGTTCCTATATTTCAAACTTCAACACGAGGCGCTGGCAGTGTAGTGGTTAGCGCATCCGACTGGCACGCCGGCGGCCCGGGTTTAATACACAGACGTAACGAGCCTGTTATATTTGGTATAACAAACAATAGACAGAGGCTGACAATGTTGAAGTGTGCGACTGGCGGTGCAATGCTATGCGCCACGCACATTGGCATACCTCCTACATAAATGTACACTAATGTCGCACACACCGCTATAGCATTATAAAACGGTAGACATATGTGTGAACCGAATGGATAAATACGCTAGCTCAAGTTAAGACCTCGGAGGAAAGAAGAGGAGGAGAAAGAAACCGATAACCCCATTTATTTTAGATCAACGACGTCGCCATCTTGAAATCTGACGTCCCGGAAACGAAGATGGCGCGTCTGCGTTATTGTCGTGACGTCACAGTAGGTGTGTCGTCTCCCGAACAGGCGCCATTTATACGGCTCGCAGCCGAACGCTGGCAAGAGGTGCCATCCAGTTTCCTTAGAGTAATCTCCACAGTGTCGCTGTGGGATTGGTGACTTTGGCGTCAATGATGTGAAGGAAGTTTGTCATCGTACATATGCTAACACTCTTTTTATTTTGCTTTTTCCAGGTGCCTTCGCCTGGTGATGATGCTCACCTGTCCACAGTTGACGACTTCTGGAAGCATCACTGACTGCGCAGGCCCAAAGTTGTGAAGATGGCGACGCGGGACAACCATTTGACAGTGCGTTACGCCTTGTTTTTATCGAATACAGCCCCTTGGTGCAGTTTAGTATAACGTGTCGATTTAATTGAGAATTTAAGCCGATAATCAGGATAATCAAAGATAGCTTGAAACATATATATTTATCATAACAAGTGCGACTGGACATTACCTTTAATGATACTGTTCTCACAAAGTCGAGAACACAACCGGAACGGTTTAGCTAGAGGCTGGATCTATCTAGCTTTCACGCTATGTGATTGATCAGATATGATATAATGAAGGTGGTTTATACTTCGAATCATGTCCTCGCTATCGTTCCATATTGTGCATTTTAGGGTCAAGGGATGTATCCCCTTGCTGTGTTATGGGTTTTGTTTTATCGAATGTGCCATAATTGTATTCAGAGGTAAAGTGCGTGGATACAATGCAAAGCAGCCAACTATACCTGGAGACGGTGCACCGTAACACCGCCACTTTGTGAGTGAGCTTCTGTTGCACCAGGGCAACTTCAATACATTAATTGTAGTTTTTCAAAATAAGAATGTCAACATATGATGCTAAAATGGGGCACATGAAACGCAATTTTTACAACAAGAGGCCGATATCGCGCCGCGGAATGTGTCTTGACATTGACTTGCGTAAGCATCATTCGCGCGAATGTCACACACATTCTCGCATGCACACATACACCCGCTCAATACCGTTATATGTCTTTGCTATCACACCAAGCAGAACGCATTGCCACTGTATACAGTATGCTAAGGAACCAGCATGCAAGGGCAACCGCCAGCCAGGCGCTGTGCTATAATATAACTCACATAATATAAATCACATAATACACAGTTGAATGACATTCCTCGTGAAACAAGTGCAAGATCATTCGATGTTTTGAGACCAATATAATATGTGTCGCAATCACACGCTTATCGGTGCGCAGAATTGTATATAAGTAGTGATGGAGACCGGTACTAATTTTAAGTTTAAATACTGGCCAAACTTCTATTTTCATAGGCCAAGGTGGAAAGCTTGAGAAATTGAAAACTAATCAAAGAGTGGTATATCCCATGTACATTGCGTTGTACACGACGACAAGAATATGAATGCTGTGCCATTTCTGAGTAGAACTCGGCACTTGTGTAGAATGCGAGCCCACTTCAATTGTTCCTATATTTCAAACTTCAACACGAGGCACTGGCAGTGTAGTGGTTAGCGCATCCGACTGGCACGCCGGCGGCCCGGGTTTAATACACAGACGTAACGAGCCTGTTATATTTGGTATAACAAACAATAGACAGAGGCTGACAATGTTGAAGTGTGCGACTGGCGTTGCAATGCTATGCGCCACGTACATTGGCATACCTCCTACATAAATGTACACTAATGTCGCACACACCGCTATAGCATTATAAAACGGTAGACATATGTGTGAACCGAATGGATAAATACGCTAGCTCAAGTTAAGACCTCGGAGGAAAGAAGAGGAGGAGAAAGAAACCGATAACCCCATTTATTTTAGATCAACGACGTCGCCATCTTGAAATCTGACGTCGCCGGAAACGAAGATGGCGCGTCTGCGTTATTGTCGTGACGTCACAGTAGGTGTGTCGTCTCCCGAACAGGCGCCATTTATACGGCTCGCAGCCGAACGCTGGCAAGAGGTGCCATCCTGTTTCCTTAGAGTAATCTCCACAGTGCCGCTGTGGGATTGGTGACTTTGGCGTCAATGATGTGAAGGAAGTTTGTCATCGTACATATGCTAACACTCTTTTTATTTTGCTTTTTCCAGGTGCCTTCGCCTGGTGATGATGCTCACCTGTCCACAGTTGACGACTTCTGGAAGCATCACTGACTGCGCAGGCCCAAAGTTGTGAAGATGGCGACGCGGGACAACCATTTGACAGTGCGTTACGCCTTGTTTTTATCGAATGCAGCCCATTGGTGCAGTTTAGTATAACGTGTCGATTTAATTGAGAATTTAAGCCGATAATCAGGATAATCAAAGATAGCTTGAAACATATATATTTATCATAACAAGTGCGACTGGACATTACCTTTAATGATACTGTTCTCACAAAGTCGAGCAAACAACCGGAACGGTTTAGCTAGAGGCTGGATCTATCTAGCTTTCACGCTATGTTATTGATCAGATATGATATAATGAAGGTGGTTTATACTTCGAATCATGTCCTCGCTATCGTTCCATATGTTGCATTTTAGGGTCAAGGGATGTATCCCCTTGCTGTGTTATGGGTTTTGTTTTATCGAATGTGCCATAATTGTATTCAGAGGTAAAGTGCGTGGATACAATGCAAAGCAGCCAACTATACCTGGAGACGGTGCACCGTAACACCGCCACTTTGTGAGTGAGCTTATGTTGCACCAGGGCAACTTCAATACATTAATTGTAGTTTTTCAAAATAAGAATGTCAACATATGATGCTAAAATGGGGCACATGAAACGCAATTTTTACAACAAGAGGCCGATATCGCGCCGCGGAATGTGTCTTGACATTGACATGCGTAAGCATCATTCGCGCGAATGTCACACACATTCTCGCATGCACACATACACCCGCTCAATACCGTTATATTTCTTTGCTATCACACCAAGCAGAACGCATTGCCACTGTATACAGTATGCTAAGGAACCAGCATGCAAGGGCAACCGCCAGCCAGGCGCTGTGCTATAATATAACTCACATAATATAAATCACATAATACACATTTGAATGATATTCCTCGTGAAACAAGTGCAAGATCATTCGATGTTTTGAGACCAATATAATATGTGTCGCAATCACACGCTTATCGGTGCGCAGAATTGTATATAAGTAGTGATGGAGACCGGTACTAATTTTAAGTTTAAATACTGGCCAAACTTCTATTTTCATTTGCCAAGGTGGAAAGCTTGAGAAATTGAAAACTAATCAAAGAGTGGTATATCCCATGTACATTGCGTTGTACACGATGACAAGAATATGAATGCTGTGCCATTTCTGAGTAGAACTCGGCACTTGTGTAGAATGCGAGCCCACTTCAATTGTTCCTATATTTCAAACTTCAACACGAGGCGCTGGCAGTGTAGTGGTTAGCGCATCCGACTGGCACGCCGGCGGCCCGGGTTTAATACACAGACGTAACGAGCCTGTTATATTTGGTATAACAAACAATAGACAGAGGCTGACAATGTTGAAGTGTGCGACTGGCGGTGCAATGCTATGCGCCACGCACATTGGCATACCTCCTACATAAATGTACACTAATGTCGCACACACCGCTATAGCATTATAAAACGGTAGACATATGTGTGAACCGAATGGATAAATACGCTACTTCAAGTTAAGACCTCGGAGGAAAGAAGAGGAGGAGAAAGAAACCGATAACCCCATTTATTTTAGATCAACGACGTCGCCATCTTGAAATCTGACGTCGCCGGAAACGAAGATGGCGCGTCTGCGTTATTGTCGTGACGTCACAGTAGGTGTGTCGTCTCCCGAACAGGCGCCATTTATACGGCTCGCAGCCGAACGCTGGCAAGAGGTGCCATCCTGTTTCCTTAGAGTAATCTCCACAGTGCCGCTGTGGGATTGGTGACTTTGGCGTCAATGATGTGAAGGAAGTTTGTCATCGTACATATGCTAACACTCTTTTTATTTTGCTTTTTCCAGGTGCCTTCGCCTGGTGATGATGCTCACCTGTCCACAGTTGACGACTTCTGGAAGCATCACTGACTGCGCAGGCCCAAAGTTGTGAAGATGGCGACGCGGGACAACCATTTGACAGTGCGTTACGCCTTGTTTTTATCGAATACAGCCCCTTGGTGCAGTTTAGTATAACGTGTCGATTTAATTGAGAATTTAAGCCGATAATCAGGATAATCAAAGATAGCTTGAAACATATATATTTATCATAACAAGTGCGACTGGACATTACCTTTAATGATACTGTTCTCACAAAGTCGAGAACACAACCGGAACGGTTTAGCTAGAGGCTGGATCTATCTAGCTTTCACGCTATGTGATTGATCAGATATGATATAATGAAGGTGGTTTATACTTCGAATCATGTCCTCGCTATCGTTCCATATGGTGCATTTTAGGGTCAAGGGATGTATCCCCTTGCTGTGTTATGGGTTTTGTTTTATCGAATGTGCCATAATTGTATTCAGAGGTAAAGTGCGTGGATACAATGCAAAGCAGCCAACTATACCTGGAGACGGTGCACCGTAACACCGCCACTTTGTGAGTGAGCTTATGTTGCACCAGGGCAACTTCAATACATTAATTGTAGTTTTTCAAAATAAGAATGTCAACATATGATGCTAAAATGGGGCACATGAAACGCAATTTTTACAACAAGAGGCCGATATCGCGCCGCGGAATGTGTCTTGACATTGACATGCGTAAGCATCATTCGCGCGAATGTCACACACATTCTCGCATGCACACATACACCCGCTCAATACCGTTATATTTCTTTGCTATCACACCAAGCAGAACGCATTGCCACTGTATACAGTATGCTAAGGAACCAGCATGCAAGGGCAACCGCCAGCCAGGCGCTGTGCTATAATATAACTCACATAATATAAATCACATAATACACATTTGAATGATATTCCTCGTGAAACAAGTGCAAGATCATTCGATGTTTTGAGACCAATATAATATGTGTCGCAATCACACGCTTATCGGTGCGCAGAATTGTATATAAGTAGTGATGGAGACCGGTACTAATTTTAAGTTTAAATACTGGCCAAACTTCTATTTTCATTTGCCAAGGTGGAAAGCTTGAGAAATTGAAAACTAATCAAAGAGTGGTATGTCCCATGTACATTGCGTTGTACACGATGACAAGAATATGAATGCTGTGCCATTTCTGAGTAGAACTCGGCACTTGTGTAGAATGCGAGCCCACTTCAATTGTTCCTATATTTCAAACTTCAACACGAGGCGCTGGCAGTGTAGTGGTTAGCGCATCCGACTGGCACGCCGGCGGCCCGGGTTTAATACACAGACGTAACGAGCCTGTTATATTTGGTATAACAAACAATAGACAGAGGCTGACAATGTTGAAGTGTGCGACTGGCGGTGCAATGCTATGCGCCACGCACATTGGCATACCTCCTACATAAATGTACACTAATGTCGCACACACCGCTATAGCATTATAAAACGGTAGACATATGTGTGAACCGAATGGATAAATACGCTAGCTCAAGTTAAGACCTCGGAGGAAAGAAGAGGAGGAGAAAGAAACCGATAACCCCATTTATTTTAGATCAACGACGTCGCCATCTTGAAATCTGACGTCCCGGAAACGAAGATGGCGCGTCTGCGTTATTGTCGTGACGTCACAGTAGGTGTGTCGTCTCCCGAACAGGCGCCATTTATACGGCTCGCAGCCGAACGCTGGCAAGAGGTGCCATCCAGTTTCCTTAGAGTAATCTCCACAGTGTCGCTGTGGGATTGGTGACTTTGGCGTCAATGATGTGAAGGAAGTTTGTCATCGTACATATGCTAACACTCTTTTTATTTTGCTTTTTCCAGGTGCCTTCGCCTGGTGATGATGCTCACCTGTCCACAGTTGACGACTTCTGGAAGCATCACTGACTGCGCAGGCCCAAAGTTGTGAAGATGGCGACGCGGGACAACCATTTGACAGTGCGTTACGCCTTGTTTTTATCGAATACAGCCCCTTGGTGCAGTTTAGTATAACGTGTCGATTTAATTGAGAATTTAAGCCGATAATCAGGATAATCAAAGATAGCTTGAAACATATATATTTATCATAACAAGTGCGACTGGACATTACCTTTAATGATACTGTTCTCACAAAGTCGAGAACACAACCGGAACGGTTTAGCTAGAGGCTGGATCTATCTAGCTTTCACGCTATGTGATTGATCAGATATGATATAATGAAGGTGGTTTATACTTCGAATCATGTCCTCGCTATCGTTCCATATTGTGCATTTTAGGGTCAAGGGATGTATCCCCTTGCTGTGTTATGGGTTTTGTTTTATCGAATGTGCCATAATTGTATTCAGAGGTAAAGTGCGTGGATACAATGCAAAGCAGCCAACTATACCTGGAGACGGTGCACCGTAACACCGCCACTTTGTGAGTGAGCTTCTGTTGCACCAGGGCAACTTCAATACATTAATTGTAGTTTTTCAAAATAAGAATGTCAACATATGATGCTAAAATGGGGCACATGAAACGCAATTTTTACAACAAGAGGCCGATATCGCGCCGCGGAATGTGTCTTGACATTGACTTGCGTAAGCATCATTCGCGCGAATGTCACACACATTCTCGCATGCACACATACACCCGCTCAATACCGTTATATGTCTTTGCTATCACACCAAGCAGAACGCATTGCCACTGTATACAGTATGCTAAGGAACCAGCATGCAAGGGCAACCGCCAGCCAGGCGCTGTGCTATAATATAACTCACATAATATAAATCACATAATACACAGTTGAATGACATTCCTCGTGAAACAAGTGCAAGATCATTCGATGTTTTGAGACCAATATAATATGTGTCGCAATCACACGCTTATCGGTGCGCAGAATTGTATATAAGTAGTGATGGAGACCGGTACTAATTTTAAGTTTAAATACTGGCCAAACTTCTATTTTCATAGGCCAAGGTGGAAAGCTTGAGAAATTGAAAACTAATCAAAGAGTGGTATATCCCATGTACATTGCGTTGTACACGACGACAAGAATATGAATGCTGTGCCATTTCTGAGTAGAACTCGGCACTTGTGTAGAATGCGAGCCCACTTCAATTGTTCCTATATTTCAAACTTCAACACGAGGCACTGGCAGTGTAGTGGTTAGCGCATCCGACTGGCACGCCGGCGGCCCGGGTTTAATACACAGACGTAACGAGCCTGTTATATTTGGTATAACAAACAATAGACAGAGGCTGACAATGTTGAAGTGTGCGACTGGCGTTGCAATGCTATGCGCCACGTACATTGGCATACCTCCTACATAAATGTACACTAATGTCGCACACACCGCTATAGCATTATAAAACGGTAGACATATGTGTGAACCGAATGGATAAATACGCTAGCTCAAGTTAAGACCTCGGAGGAAAGAAGAGGAGGAGAAAGAAACCGATAACCCCATTTATTTTAGATCAACGACGTCGCCATCTTGAAATCTGACGTCGCCGGAAACGAAGATGGCGCGTCTGCGTTATTGTCGTGACGTCACAGTAGGTGTGTCGTCTCCCGAACAGGCGCCATTTATACGGCTCGCAGCCGAACGCTGGCAAGAGGTGCCATCCTGTTTCCTTAGAGTAATCTCCACAGTGCCGCTGTGGGATTGGTGACTTTGGCGTCAATGATGTGAAGGAAGTTTGTCATCGTACATATGCTAACACTCTTTTTATTTTGCTTTTTCCAGGTGCCTTCGCCTGGTGATGATGCTCACCTGTCCACAGTTGACGACTTCTGGAAGCATCACTGACTGCGCAGGCCCAAAGTTGTGAAGATGGCGACGCGGGACAACCATTTGACAGTGCGTTACGCCTTGTTTTTATCGAATGCAGCCCATTGGTGCAGTTTAGTATAACGTGTCGATTTAATTGAGAATTTAAGCCGATAATCAGGATAATCAAAGATAGCTTGAAACATATATATTTATCATAACAAGTGCGACTGGACATTACCTTTAATGATACTGTTCTCACAAAGTCGAGCAAACAACCGGAACGGTTTAGCTAGAGGCTGGATCTATCTAGCTTTCACGCTATGTTATTGATCAGATATGATATAATGAAGGTGGTTTATACTTCGAATCATGTCCTCGCTATCGTTCCATATGTTGCATTTTAGGGTCAAGGGATGTATCCCCTTGCTGTGTTATGGGTTTTGTTTTATCGAATGTGCCATAATTGTATTCAGAGGTAAAGTGCGTGGATACAATGCAAAGCAGCCAACTATACCTGGAGACGGTGCACCGTAACACCGCCACTTTGTGAGTGAGCTTATGTTGCACCAGGGCAACTTCAATACATTAATTGTAGTTTTTCAAAATAAGAATGTCAACATATGATGCTAAAATGGGGCACATGAAACGCAATTTTTACAACAAGAGGCCGATATCGCGCCGCGGAATGTGTCTTGACATTGACATGCGTAAGCATCATTCGCGCGAATGTCACACACATTCTCGCATGCACACATACACCCGCTCAATACCGTTATATTTCTTTGCTATCACACCAAGCAGAACGCATTGCCACTGTATACAGTATGCTAAGGAACCAGCATGCAAGGGCAACCGCCAGCCAGGCGCTGTGCTATAATATAACTCACATAATATAAATCACATAATACACATTTGAATGATATTCCTCGTGAAACAAGTGCAAGATCATTCGATGTTTTGAGACCAATATAATATGTGTCGCAATCACACGCTTATCGGTGCGCAGAATTGTATATAAGTGGTGATGGAGACCGGTACTAATTTTAAGTTTAAATACTGGCCAAACTTCTATTTTCATTTGCCAAGGTGGAAAGCTTGAGAAATTGAAAACTAATCAAAGAGTGGTATATCCCATGTACATTGCGTTGTACACGATGACAAGAATATGAATGCTGTGCCATTTCTGAGTAGAACTCGGCACTTGTGTAGAATGCGAGCCCACTTCAATTGTTCCTATATTTCAAACTTCAACACGAGGCGCTGGCAGTGTAGTGGTTAGCGCATCCGACTGGCACGCCGGCGGCCCGGGTTTAATACACAGACGTAACAAGCCTGTTATATTTGGTATAACAAACAATAGACAGAGGCTGACAATGTTGAAGTGTGCGACTGGCGGTGCAATGCTATGCGCCACGCACATTGGCATACCTCCTACATAAATGTACACTAATGTCGCACACACCGCTATAGCATTATAAAACGGTAGACATATGTGTGAACCGAATGGATAAATACGCTAGCTCAAGTTAAGACCTCGGAGGAAAGAAGAGGAGGAGAAAGAAACCGATAACCCCATTTATTTTAGATCAACGACGTCGCCATCTTGAAATCTGACGTCCCGGAAACGAAGATGGCGCGTCTGCGTTATTGTCGTGACGTCACAGTAGGTGTGTCGTCTCCCGAACAGGCGCCATTTATACGGCTCGCAGCCGAACGCTGGCAAGAGGTGCCATCCAGTTTCCTTAGAGTAATCTCCACAGTGTCGCTGTGGGATTGGTGACTTTGGCGTCAATGATGTGAAGGAAGTTTGTCATCGTACATATGCTAACACTCTTTTTATTTTGCTTTTTCCAGGTGCCTTCGCCTGGTGATGATGCTCACCTGTCCACAGTTGACGACTTCTGGAAGCATCACTGACTGCGCAGGCCCAAAGTTGTGAAGATGGCGACGCGGGACAACCATTTGACAGTGCGTTACGCCTTGTTTTTATCGAATACAGCCCCTTGGTGCAGTTTAGTATAACGTGTCGATTTAATTTAGAATTTAAGCCGATAATCAGGATAATCAAAGATAGCTTGAAACATATATATTTATCATAACAAGTGCGACTGGACATTACCTTTAATGATACTGTTATCACAAAGTCGAGAACACAACCGTAACTGTTTAGCTAGAGGCTGGATCTATCTAGCTTTCACGCTATGTGATTGATCAGATATGATATAATGAAGGTGGTTTATACTTCGAATCATGTCCTCGCTATCGTTCCATATTGTGCATTTTAGGGTCAAGGGATGTATCCCCTTGCTGTGTTATGGGTTTTGTTTTATCGAATGTGCCATAATTGTATTCAGAGGTAAAGTGCGTGGATACAATGCAAAGCAGCCAACTATACCTGGAGACGGTGCACCGTAACACCGCCACTTTGTGAATGAGCTTATGTTGCACCAGGGCAACTTCAATACATTAATTGTAGTTTTTCAAAATAAGAATGTCAACATATGATGCTAAAATGGGGCACATGAAACGCAATTTTTACAACAAGAGGCCGATATCGCGCCGCGGAATGTGTCTTGACATTGACATGCGTAAGCATCATTCGCGCGAATGTCACACACATTCTCGCATGCACACATACACCCGCTCAATACCGTTATATTTCTTTGCTATCACACCAAGCAGAACGCATTGCCACTGTATACAGTATGCTAAGGAACCAGCATGCAAGGGCAACCGCCAGCCAGGCGCTGTGCTATAATATAACTCACATAATATAAATCACATAATACACATTTGAATGATATTCCTCGTGAAACAAGTGCAAGATCATTCGATGTTTTGAGACCAATATAATATGTGTCGCAATCACACGCTTATCGGTGCGCAGAATTGTATATAAGTGGTGATGGAGACCGGTACTAATTTTAAGTTTAAATACTGGCCAAACTTCTATTTTCATTTGCCAAGGTGGAAAGCTTGAGAAATTGAAAACTAATCAAAGAGTGGTATATCCCATGTACATTGCGTTGTACACGATGACAAGAATATGAATGCTGTGCCATTTCTGAGTAGAACTCGGCACTTGTGTAGAATGCGAGCCCACTTCAATTGTTCCTATATTTCAAACTTCAACACGAGGCGCTGGCAGTGTAGTGGTTAGCGCATCCGACTGGCACGCCGGCGGCCCGGGTTTAATACACAGACGTAACAAGCCTGTTATATTTGGTATAACAAACAATAGACAGAGGCTGACAATGTTGAAGTGTGCGACTGGCGGTGCAATGCTATGCGCCACGCACATTGGCATACCTCCTACATAAATGTACACTAATGTCGCACACACCGCTATAGCATTATAAAACGGTAGACATATGTGTGAACCGAATGGATAAATACGCTAGCTCAAGTTAAGACCTCGGAGGAAAGAAGAGGAGGAGAAAGAAACCGATAACCCCATTTATTTTAGATCAACGACGTCGCCATCTTGAAATCTGACGTCCCGGAAACGAAGATGGCGCGTCTGCGTTATTGTCGTGACGTCACAGTAGGTGTGTCGTCTCCCGAACAGGCGCCATTTATACGGCTCGCAGCCGAACGCTGGCAAGAGGTGCCATCCAGTTTCCTTAGAGTAATCTCCACAGTGTCGCTGTGGGATTGGTGACTTTGGCGTCAATGATGTGAAGGAAGTTTGTCATCGTACATATGCTAACACTCTTTTTATTTTGCTTTTTCCAGGTGCCTTCGCCTGGTGATGATGCTCACCTGTCCACAGTTGACGACTTCTGGAAGCATCACTGACTGCGCAGGCCCAAAGTTGTGAAGATGGCGACGCGGGACAACCATTTGACAGTGCGTTACGCCTTGTTTTTATCGAATACAGCCCCTTGGTGCAGTTTAGTATAACGTGTCGATTTAATTTAGAATTTAAGCCGATAATCAGGATAATCAAAGATAGCTTGAAACATATATATTTATCATAACAAGTGCGACTGGACATTACCTTTAATGATACTGTTCTCACAAAGTCGAGAACACAACCGTAACTGTTTAGCTAGAGGCTGGATCTATCTAGCTTTCACGCTATGTGATTGATCAGATATGATATAATGAAGGTGGTTTATACTTCGAATCATGTCCTCGCTATCGTTCCATATTGTGCATTTTAGGGTCAAGGGATGTATCCCCTTGCTGTGTTATGGGTTTTGTTTTATCGAATGTGCCATAATTGTATTCAGAGGTAAAGTGCGTGGATACAATGCAAAGCAGCCAACTATACCTGGAGACGGTGCACCGTAACACCGCCACTTTGTGAATGAGCTTATGTTGCACCAGGGCAACTTCAATACATTAATTGTAGTTTTTCAAAATAAGAATGTCAACATATGATGCTAAAATGGGGCACATGAAACGCAATTTTTACAACAAGAGGCCGATATCGCGCCGCGGAATGTGTCTTGACATTGACTTGCGTAAGCATCATTCGCGCGAATGTCACACACATTCTCGCATGCACACATACACCCGCTCAATACCGTTATATGTCTTTGCTATCACACCAAGCAGAACGCATTGCCACTGTATACAGTATGCTAAGGAACCAGCATGCAAGGGCAACCGCCAGCCAGGCGCTGTGCTATAATATAACTCACATAATATAAATCACATAATACACAGTTGAATGATATTCCTCGTGAAACAAGTGCAAGATCATTCGATGTTTTGAGACCAATATAATATGTGTCGCAATCACACGCTTATCGGTGCGCAGAATTGTATATAAGTAGTGATGGAGACCGGTACTAATTTTAAGTTTAAATACTGGCCAAACTTCTATTTTCATAGGCCAAGGTGGAAAGCTTGAGAAATTGAAAACTAATCAAAGAGTGGTATATCCCATGTACATTGCGTTGTACACGACGACAAGAATATGAATGCTGTGCCATTTCTGAGTAGAACTCGGCACTTGTGTAGAATGCGAGCCCACTTCAATTGTTCCTATATTTCAAACTTCAACACGAGGCACTGGCAGTGTAGTGGTTAGCGCATCCGACTGGCACGCCGGCGGCCCGGGTTTAATACACAGACGTAACGAGCCTGTTATATTTGGTATAACAAACAATAGACAGAGGCTGACAATGTTGAAGTGTGCGACTGGCGTTGCAATGCTATGCGCCACGTACATTGGCATACCCTCCTACATAAATGTACACTAATGTCGCACACACCGCTATAGCATTATAAAACGGTAGACATATGTGTGAACCGAATGGATAAATACGCTAGCTCAAGTTAAGACCTCGGAGGAAAGAAGAGGAGGAGAAAGAAACCGATCACCCCATTTATTTTAGATCAACGACGTCGCCATATTGAAATCTGACGTCGCCGGAAACGAAGATGGCGCGTCTGCGTTATTGTCGTGACGTCACAGTAGGTGTGTCGTCTCCCGAACAGGCGCCATTTATACGGCTCGCAGCCGAACGCTGACAAGAGGTGCCATCCAGTTTCCTTAGAGTAATCTCCACAGTGTCGCTGTGGGATTGGTGACTTTGGCGTCAATGATGTGAAGGAAGTTTGTCATCGTACATATGCTAACACTCTTTTTATTTTGCTTTTTCCAGGTGCCTTCGCCTGGTGATGATGCTCACCTGTCCACAGTTGACGACTTCTGGAAGCATCACTGACTGCGCGGGCCCAAAGTTGTGAAGATGGCGACGCGGGACAACCATTTGACTGTGCGTTACGCCTTGTTTTTATCGAATACAGCCCCTTGGTGCAGTTTAGTATAACGTGTCGATTTAATTGAGAATTTAAGCCGATAATCAGGATAATCAAAGATAGCTTGAAACATATATATTTATCATAACAAGTGCGACTGGACATTACCTTTAATGATACTGTTCTCACAAAGTCGAGAAAACAACCGGAACGGTTTAGCTAGAGGCTGGATCTATCTAGCTTTCACGCTATGTGATTGATCAGATATGATATAATGAAGGTGGTTTATACTTCGAATCATGTCCTCGCTATCGTTCCATATGGTGCATTTTAGGGTCAAGGGATGTATCCCCTTGCTGTGTTATGGGTTTTGTTTTATCGAATCTACCATAATTGTATTCAGAGGTAAAGTGCGTGGATACAATGCAAAGCAGCCAAATATACCTGGAGACGGTGCACCGTAACACCGCCACTTTGTGAGTGAGCTTCTGTTGCACCAGGGCAACTTCAATACATTAATTGTAGTTTTTCAAAATAAGAATGTCAACATATTATGCTAAAATGGGGCACATGAAACGCAATTTTTACAACAAGAGGCCGATATCGCGCCGCGGAATGTGTCTTTACATTGACATGCGTAAGCATCATTCGCGCGAATGTCACACACATTCTCGCATGCACACATACACCCGCTCAATACCGTTATATTTTTTTGCTATCACACCAAGCAGAACGCATTACCACTGTATACAGTATGCTAAGGAACCAGCATGCAAGGGCAACCGCCAGCCAGGCGCTCTGGTATAATATAACTCACATAATATAAATCACATAATACACATTTGATTGATATTCGTCGTGAAACAAGTGCAAGATCATTCGATGTTTTGAGACCAATATAATATGTGTCGCAATCACACGCTTATCGGAGCGCAGAATTGTATATAAGTAGTGATGGAGACCGGTACTAATTTTAAGTTTAAATACTGGCCAAACTTCTATTTTCATAGGCCAAGGTGGAAAGCTTGAGAAATTGAAAACTAATCAAAGAGTGGTATATCCCATGTACATTGCGTTGTACACGACGACAAGAATATGAATGCTGTGCCATTTCTGAGTAGAACTCGGCACTTGTGTAGAATGCGAGCCCACTTCAATTGTTCCTATATTTCAAACTTCAACACGAGGCGCTGGCAGTGTAGTGGTTAGCGCATCCGACTGGCACGCCGGCGGCCCGGGTTTAATACACAGACGTAACGAGCCTGTTATATTTGGTATAACAAACAATAGACAGAGGCTGACAATGTTGAAGTGTGCGACTGGCGGTGCAATGCTATGCGCCACGCACATTGGCATACCTCCTACATAAATGTACACTAATGTCGCACACACCGCTATAGCATTATAAAACGGTAGACATATGTGTGAACCGAATGGATAAATACGCTAGCTCAAGTTAAGACCTCGGAGGAAAGAAGAGGAGGAGAAAGAAACCGATAACCCCATTTATTTTAGATCAACGACGTCGCCATCTTGAAATCTGACGTCGCCGGAAACGAAGATGGCGCGTCTGCGTTATTGTCGTGACGTCACAGTAGGTGTGTCGTCTCCCGAACAGGCGCCATTTATACGGCTCGCAGCCGAACGCTGACAAGAGGTGCCATCCAGTTTCCTTAGAGTAATCTCCACAGTGTCGCTGTGGGATTGGTGACTTTGGCGTCAATGATGTGAAGGAAGTTTGTCATCGTACATATGCTAACACTCTTTTTATTTTGCTTTTTCCAGGTGCCTTCGCCTGGTGATGATGCTCACCTGTCCACAGTTGACGACTTCTGGAAGCATCACTGACTGCGCAGGCCCAAAGTTGTGAAGATGGCGACGCGGGACAACCATTTGACAGTGCGTTACGCCTTGTTTTTATCGAATACAGCCCCTTGGTGCAGTTTAGTATAACGTGTCGATTTAATTGAGAATTTAAGCCGATAATCAGGATAATCAAAGATAGCTTGAAACATATATATTTATCATAACAAGTGCGACTGGACATTACCTTTAATGACACTGTTCTCACAAAGTCGAGAAAACAACCGGAACGGTTTAGCTAGAGGCTGGATCTATCTAGCTTTCACGCTATGTGATTGATCAGATATGATATAATGAAGGTGGTTTATACTTCGAATCATGTCCTCGCTATCGTTCCATATGGTGCATTTTAGGGTCAAGGGATGTATCCCCTTGCTGTGTTATGGGTTTTGTTTTATCGAATCTGCCATAATTGTATTCAGAGGTAAAGTGCGTGGATACAATGCAAAGCAGCCAACTATACCTGGAGACGGTGCACCGTAACACCGCCACTTTGTGAGTGAGCTTCTGTTGCACCAGGGCAACTTCAATACATTAATTGTAGTTTTTCAAAATAAGAATGTCAACATATGATGCTAAAATGGGGCACATGAAACGCAATTTTTACAACAAGAGGCCGATATCGCGCCGCGGAATGTGTCTTGACATTGACATGCGTAAGCATCATTCGCGCGAATGTCACACACATTCTCGCATGCACACATACACCCGCTCAATACCGTTATATGTCTTTGCTATCACACCAAGCAGAACGCATTGCCACTGTATACAGTATGCTAAGGAACCAGCATGCAAGGGCAACCGCCAGCCAGGCGCTGTGCTATAATATAACTCACATAATATAAATCACATAATACACATTTGAATGATATTCCTCGTGAAACAAGTGCAAGATCATTCGATGTTTTGAGACCAATATAATATGTGTCGCAATCACACGCTTATCGGTGCGCAGAATTGTATATAAGTAGTGATGGAGACCGGTACTAATTTTAAGTTTAAATACTGGCCAAACTTCTATTTTCATAGGCCAAGGTGGAAAGCTTGAGAAATTGAAAACTAATCAAAGAGTGGTATATCCCATGTACATTGCGTTGTACACGACGACAAGAATATGAATGCTGTGCCATTTCTGAGTAGAACTCGGCACTTGTGTAGAATGCGAGCCCACTTCAATTGTTCCTATATTTCAAACTTCAACACGAGGCGCTGGCAGTGTAGTGGTTAGCGCATCCGACTGGCACGCCGGCGGCCCGGGTTTAATACACAGACGTAACGAGCCTGTTATATTTGGTATAACAAACAATAGACAGAGGCTGACAATGTTGAAGTGTGCGACTGGCGGTGCAATGCTATGCGCCACGCACATTGGCATACCTCCTACATAAATGTACACTAATGTCGCACACACCGCTATAGCATTATAAAACGGTAGACATATGTGTGAACCGAATGGATAAATACGCTAGCTCAAGTTAAGACCTCGGAGGAAAGAAGAGGAGGAGAAAGAAACCGATCACCCCATTTATTTTAGATCAACGACGTCGCCATATTGAAATATGACGTCGCCGGAAACGAAGATGGCGCGTCTGCGTTATTGTCGTGACGTCACAGTAGGTGTGTCGTCTCCCGAACAGGCGCCATTTATACGGCTCGCAGCCGAACGCTGACAAGAGGTGCCATCCAGTTTCCTTAGAGTAATCTACACAGTGTCGCTGTGGGATTGGTGACTTTGGCGTCAATGATGTGAAGGAAGTTTGTCATCGTACATATGCTAACACTCTTTTTATTTTGCTTTTTCCAGGTGCCTTCGCCTGGTGATGATGCTCACCTGTCCACAGTTGACGACTTCTGGAAGCATCACTGACTGCGCGGGCCCAAAGTTGTGAAGATGGCGACGCGGGACAACCATTTGACTGTGCGTTACGCCTTGTTTTTATCGAATACAGCCCCTTGGTGCAGTTTAGTATAACGTGTCGATTTAATTGAGAATTTAAGCCGATAATCAGGATAATCAAAGATAGCTTGAAACATATATATTTATCATAACAAGTGCGACTGGACATTACCTTTAATGATACTGTTCTCACAAAGTCGAGAAAACAACCGGAACGGTTTAGCTAGAGGCTGGATCTATCTAGCTTTCACGCTATGTGATTGATCAGATATGATATAATGAAGGTGGTTTATACTTCGAATCATGTCCTCGCTATCGTTCCATATGGTGCATTTTAGGGTCAAGGGATGTATCCCCTTGCTGTGTTATGGGTTTTGTTTTATCGAATCTACCATAATTGTATTCAGAGGTAAAGTGCGTGGATACAATGCAAAGCAGCCAAATATACCTGGAGACGGTGCACCGTAACACCGCCACTTTGTGAGTGAGCTTCTGTTGCACCAGGGCAACTTCAATACATTAATTGTAGTTTTTCAAAATAAGAATGTCAACATATGATGCTAAAATGGGGCACATGAAACGCAATTTTTACAACAAGAGGCCGATATCGCGCCGCGGAATGTGTCTTTACATTGACATGCGTAAGCATCATTCGCGCGAATGTCACACACATTCTCGCATGCACACATACACCCGCTCAATACCGTTATATTTTTTTGCTATCACACCAAGCAGAACGCATTACCACTGTATACAGTATGCTAAGGAACCAGCATGCAAGGGCAACCGCCAGCCAGGCGCTCTGGTATAATATAACTCACATAATATAAATCACATAATACACATTTGATTGATATTCGTCGTGAAACAAGTGCAAGATCATTCGATGTTTTGAGACCAATATAATATGTGTCGCAATCACACGCTTATCGGAGCGCAGAATTGTATATAAGTAGTGATGGAGACCGGTACTAATTTTAAGTTTAAATACTGGCCAAACTTCTATTTTCATAGGCCAAGGTGGAAAGCTTGAGAAATTGAAAACTAATCAAAGAGTGGTATATCCCATGTACATTGCGTTGTACACGACGACAAGAATATGAATGCTGTGCCATTTCTGAGTAGAACTCGGCACTTGTGTAGAATGCGAGCCCACTTCAATTGTTCCTATATTTCAAACTTCAACACGAGGCGCTGGCAGTGTAGTGGTTAGCGCATCCGACTGGCACGCCGGCGGCCCGGGTTTAATACACAGACGTAACGAGCCTGTTATATTTGGTATAACAAACAATAGACAGAGGCTGACAATGTTGAAGTGTGCGACTGGCGGTGCAATGCTATGCGCCACGCACATTGGCATACCTCCTACATAAATGTACACTAATGTCGCACACACCGCTATAGCATTATAAAACGGTAGACATATGTGTGAACCGAATGGATAAATACGCTAGCTCAAGTTAAGACCTCGGAGGAAAGAAGAGGAGGAGAAAGAAACCGATAACCCCATTTATTTTAGATCAACGACGTCGCCATCTTGAAATCTGACGTCGCCGGAAACGAAGATGGCGCGTCTGCGTTATTGTCGTGACGTCACAGTAGGTGTGTCGTCTCCCGAACAGGCGCCATTTATACGGCTCGCAGCCGAACGCTGACAAGAGGTGCCATCCAGTTTCCTTAGAGTAATCTCCACAGTGTCGCTGTGGGATTGGTGACTTTGGCGTCAATGATGTGAAGGAAGTTTGTCATCGTACATATGCTAACACTCTTTTTATTTTCTTTTTCCAGGTGCCTTCGCCTGGTGATGATGCTCACCTGTCCACAGTTGACGACTTCTGGAAGCATCACTGACTGCGCAGGCCCAAAGTTGTGAAGATGGCGACGCGGGACAACCATTTGACAGTGCGTTACGCCTTGTTTTTATCGAATACAGCCCCTTGGTGCAGTTTAGTATAACGTGTCGATTTAATTGAGAATTTAAGCCGATAATCAGGATAATCAAAGATAGCTTGAAACATATATATTTATCATAACAAGTGCGACTGGACATTACCTTTAATGACACTGTTCTCACAAAGTCGAGAAAACAACCGGAACGGTTTAGCTAGAGGCTGGATCTATCTAGCTTTCACGCTATGTGATTGATCAGATATGATATAATGAAGGTGGTTTATACTTCGAATCATGTCCTCGCTATCGTTCCATATGGTGCATTTTAGGGTCAAGGGATGTATCCCCTTGCTGTGTTATGGGTTTTGTTTTATCGAATCTGCCATAATTGTATTCAGAGGTAAAGTGCGTGGATACAATGCAAAGCAGCCAACTATACCTGGAGACGGTGCACCGTAACACCGCCACTTTGTGAGTGAGCTTCTGTTGCACCAGGGCAACTTCAATACATTAATTGTAGTTTTTCAAAATAAGAATGTCAACATATGATGCTAAAATGGGGCACATGAAACGCAATTTTTACAACAAGAGGCCGATATCGCGCCGCGGAATGTGTCTTGACATTGACATGCGTAAGCATCATTCGCGCGAATGTCACACACATTCTCGCATGCACACATACACCCGCTCAATACCGTTATATGTCTTTGCTATCACACCAAGCAGAACGCATTGCCACTGTATACAGTATGCTAAGGAACCAGCATGCAAGGGCAACCGCCAGCCAGGCGCTGTGCTATAATATAACTCACATAATATAAATCACATAATACACATTTGAATGATATTCCTCGTGAAACAAGTGCAAGATCATTCGATGTTTTGAGACCAATATAATATGTGTCGCAATCACACGCTTATCGGTGCGCAGAATTGTATATAAGTAGTGATGGAGACCGGTACTAATTTTAAGTTTAAATACTGGCCAAACTTCTATTTTCATAGGCCAAGGTGGAAAGCTTGAGAAATTGAAAACTAATCAAAGAGTGGTATATCCCATGTACATTGCGTTGTACACGACGACAAGAATATGAATGCTGTGCCATTTCTGAGTAGAACTCGGCACTTGTGTAGAATGCGAGCCCACTTCAATTGTTCCTATATTTCAAACTTCAACACGAGGCGCTGGCAGTGTAGTGGTTAGCGCATCCGACTGGCACGCCGGCGGCCCGGGTTTAATACACAGACGTAACGAGCCTGTTATATTTGGTATAACAAACAATAGACAGAGGCTGACAATGTTGAAGTGTGCGACTGGCGGTGCAATGCTATGCGCCACGCACATTGGCATACCTCCTACATAAATGTACACTAATGTCGCACACACCGCTATAGCATTATAAAACGGTAGACATATGTGTGAACCGAATGGATAAATACGCTAGCTCAAGTTAAGACCTCGGAGGAAAGAAGAGGAGGAGAAAGAAACCGATCACCCCATTTATTTTAGATCAACGACGTCGCCATATTGAAATATGACGTCGCCGGAAACGAAGATGGCGCGTCTGCGTTATTGTCGTGACGTCACAGTAGGTGTGTCGTCTCCCGAACAGGCGCCATTTATACGGCTCGCAGCCGAACGCTGACAAGAGGTGCCATCCAGTTTCCTTAGAGTAATCTACACAGTGTCGCTGTGGGATTGGTGACTTTGGCGTCAATGATGTGAAGGAAGTTTGTCATCGTACATATGCTAACACTCTTTTTATTTTGCTTTTTCCAGGTGCCTTCGCCTGGTGATGATGCTCACCTGTCCACAGTTGACGACTTCTGGAAGCATCACTGACTGCGCGGGCCCAAAGTTGTGAAGATGGCGACGCGGGACAACCATTTGACTGTGCGTTACGCCTTGTTTTTATCGAATACAGCCCCTTGGTGCAGTTTAGTATAACGTGTCGATTTAATTGAGAATTTAAGCCGATAATCAGGATAATCAAAGATAGCTTGAAACATATATATTTATCATAACAAGTGCGACTGGACATTACCTTTAATGATACTGTTCTCACAAAGTCGAGAAAACAACCGGAACGGTTTAGCTAGAGGCTGGATCTATCTAGCTTTCACGCTATGTGATTGATCAGATATGATATAATGAAGGTGGTTTATACTTCGAATCATGTCCTCGCTATCGTTCCATATGGTGCATTTTAGGGTCAAGGGATGTATCCCCTTGCTGTGTTATGGGTTTTGTTTTATCGAATCTACCATAATTGTATTCAGAGGTAAAGTGCGTGGATACAATGCAAAGCAGCCAAATATACCTGGAGACGGTGCACCGTAACACCGCCACTTTGTGAGTGAGCTTCTGTTGCACCAGGGCAACTTCAATACATTAATTGTAGTTTTTCAAAATAAGAATGTCAACATATTATGCTAAAATGGGGCACATGAAACGCAATTTTTACAACAAGAGGCCGATATCGCGCCGCGGAATGTGTCTTTACATTGACATGCGTAAGCATCATTCGCGCGAATGTCACACACATTCTCGCATGCACACATACACCCGCTCAATACCGTTATATTTTTTTGCTATCACACCAAGCAGAACGCATTACCACTGTATACAGTATGCTAAGGAACCAGCATGCAAGGGCAACCGCCAGCCAGGCGCTCTGGTATAATATAACTCACATAATATAAATCACATAATACACATTTGATTGATATTCGTCGTGAAACAAGTGCAAGATCATTCGATGTTTTGAGACCAATATAATATGTGTCGCAATCACACGCTTATCGGAGCGCAGAATTGTATATAAGTAGTGATGGAGACCGGTACTAATTTTAAGTTTAAATACTGGCCAAACTTCTATTTTCATAGGCCAAGGTGGAAAGCTTGAGAAATTGAAAACTAATCAAAGAGTGGTATATCCCATGTACATTGCGTTGTACACGAAGACAAGAATATGAATGCTGTGCCATTTCTGAGTAGAACTCGGCACTTGTGTAGAATGCGAGCCCACTTCAATTGTTCCTATATTTCAAACTTCAACACGAGGCGCTGGCAGTGTAGTGGTTAGCGCATCCGACTGGCACGCCGGCGGCCCGGGTTTAATACACAGACGTAACGAGCCTGTTATATTTGGTATAACAAACAATAGACAGAGGCTGACAATGTTGAAGTGTGCGACTGGCGGTGCAATGCTATGCGCCACGCACATTGGCATACCTCCTACATAAATGTACACTAATGTCGCACACACCGCTATAGCATTATAAAACGGTAGACATATGTGTGAACCGAATGGATAAATACGCTAGCTCAAGTTAAGACCTCGGAGGAAAGAAGAGGAGGAGAAAGAAACCGATAACCCCATTTATTTTAGATCAACGACGTCGCCATCTTGAAATCTGACGTCGCCGGAAACGAAGATGGCGCGTCTGCGTTATTGTCGTGACGTCACAGTAGGTGTGTCGTCTCCCGAACAGGCGCCATTTATACGGCTCGCAGCCGAACGCTGACAAGAGGTGCCATCCAGTTTCCTTAGAGTAATCTCCACAGTGTCGCTGTGGGATTGGTGACTTTGGCGTCAATGATGTGAAGGAAGTTTGTCATCGTACATATGCTAACACTCTTTTTATTTTGCTTTTTCCAGGTGCCTTCGCCTGGTGATGATGCTCACCTGTCCACAGTTGACGACTTCTGGAAGCATCACTGACTGCGCAGGCCCAAAGTTGTGAAGATGGCGACGCGGGACAACCATTTGACAGTGCGTTACGCCTTGTTTTTATCGAATACAGCCCCTTGGTGCAGTTTAGTATAACGTGTCGATTTAATTGAGAATTTAAGCCGATAATCAGGATAATCAAAGATAGCTTGAAACATATATATTTATCATAACAAGTGCGACTGGACATTACCTTTAATGACACTGTTCTCACAAAGTCGAGAAAACAACCGGAACGGTTTAGCTAGAGGCTGGATCTATCTAGCTTTCACGCTATGTGATTGATCAGATATGATATAATGAAGGTGGTTTATACTTCGAATCATGTCCTCGCTATCGTTCCATATGGTGCATTTTAGGGTCAAGGGATGTATCCCCTTGCTGTGTTATGGGTTTTGTTTTATCGAATCTGCCATAATTGTATTCAGAGGTAAAGTGCGTGGATACAATGCAAAGCAGCCAACTATACCTGGAGACGGTGCACCGTAACACCGCCACTTTGTGAGTGAGCTTCTGTTGCACCAGGGCAACTTCAATACATTAATTGTAGTTTTTCAAAATAAGAATGTCAACATATGATGCTAAAATGGGGCACATGAAACGCAATTTTTACAACAAGAGGCCGATATCGCGCCGCGGAATGTGTCTTGACATTGACATGCGTAAGCATCATTCGCGCGAATGTCACACACATTCTCGCATGCACACATACACCCGCTCAATACCGTTATATGTCTTTGCTATCACACCAAGCAGAACGCATTGCCATTGTATACAGTATGCTAAGGAACCAGCATGCAAGGGCAACCGCCAGCCAGGCGCTGTGCTATAATATAACTCACATAATATAAATCACATAATACACATTTGAATGATATTCCTCGTGAAACAAGTGCAAGATCATTCGATGTTTTGAGACCAATATAATATGTGTCGCAATCACACGCTTATCGGTGCGCAGAATTGTATATAAGTAGTGATGGAGACCGGTACTAATTTTAAGTTTAAATACTGGCCAAACTTCTATTTTCATAGGCCAAGGTGGAAAGCTTGAGAAATTGAAAACTAATCAAAGAGTGGTATATCCCATGTACATTGCGTTGTACACGACGACAAGAATATGAATGCTGTGCCATTTCTGAGTAGAACTCGGCACTTGTGTAGAATGCGAGCCCACTTCAATTGTTCCTATATTTCAAACTTCAACACGAGGCGCTGGCAGTGTAGTGGTTAGCGCATCCGACTGGCACGCCGGCGGCCCGGGTTTAATACACAGACGTAACGAGCCTGTTATATTTGGTATAACAAACAATAGACAGAGGCTGACAATGTTGAAGTGTGCGACTGGCGGTGCAATGCTATGCGCCACGCACATTGGCATACCTCCTACATAAATGTACACTAATGTCGCACACACCGCTATAGCATTATAAAACGGTAGACATATGTGTGAACCGAATGGATAAATACGCTAGCTCAAGTTAAGACCTCGGAGGAAAGAAGAGGAGGAGAAAGAAACCGATCACCCCATTTATTTTAGATCAACGACGTCGCCATATTGAAATCTGACGTCGCCGGAAACGAAGATGGCGCGTCTGCGTTATTGTCGTGACGTCACAGTAGGTGTGTCGTCTCCCGAACAGGCGCCATTTATACGGCTCGCAGCCGAACGCTGACAAGAGGTGCCATCCAGTTTCCTTAGAGTAATCTCCACAGTGTCGCTGTGGGATTGGTGACTTTGGCGTCAATGATGTGAAGGAAGTTTGTCATCGTACATATGCTAACACTCTTTTTATTTTGCTTTTTCCAGGTGCCTTCGCCTGGTGATGATGCTCACCTGTCCACAGTTGACGACTTCTGGAAGCATCACTGACTGCGCGGGCCCAAAGTTGTGAAGATGGCGACGCGGGACAACCATTTGACTGTGCGTTACGCCTTGTTTTTATCGAATACAGCCCCTTGGTGCAGTTTAGTATAACGTGTCGATTTAATTGAGAATTTAAGCCGATAATCAGGATAATCAAAGATAGCTTGAAACATATATATTT
>CAXIVS010000439.1:0-20214 GCA_964035775.1 Osedax frankpressi | reverse complement strand
ATATAACAACTTAAATCCCTGAACTAACATCTGTTGGTCTCTTTAAAAAACAAGCGTCACAGGTTTGAATCCCACACGGAGTATAATAGTAATTATAGTAATATAAACCATTTTGTATATATAAAATGGTGCACTGTTTGTGAATAGAATCAGTGCACCATTCTATAAAAAGACTAGGTTTAAATTACTTTTGGAAAAGGGTGAAAACTAAATCACCATGTGGGAATCAATCCAGTGATGCTTGATTTAAAAATACTGAGAAGGGTAGTGTATGTTTATTAGGACATGTACGCTAAAAAAACAAATAAGTGAGTAGAAATGTCAACATATATTGAAAATAAACCTGTTTCCATTCCCTGAATATTTTCATGTGGATTTGGGAAAAATCATATCCACACAGAAATTGGTGAGTTAATTCCCATTTTGCTGTCCATTTCTGTTCATATGAAATCGAGACTTGACTGCATCGTCAGCAAGTAGGGTACACACAGAACACGTACCCGTAACCGGCGGATACCAGCGCGTGTGATCAGTTGACAGTCGTACAGCTCAATGCGCTGTAGATTCGTGCAGCCCATGAGGTACTCTAGCGACGCGTCAGTGATGAGGGGACAGTTGTCTAGACCAAGGAACGACATGGACTCTGTGGCACACGGACTGCAGCCAAGGTGGCGGATACCTTCGTCTGTGATCAACTCACAGTGCGACAGACTCTGCAGTAGGAAGTGGTCATTAGAAGTGTACATCAGCTAGTGTACGTGTGTGTCTGTGTGTGCGTGTATGTCTGTGTGTGCGTGTATGTATGTGTGTGCGTGTGTATTTTTCTGTGTGTCTTTCTGTGTGTGTGAGTGTGTGTGTGAAGTTGTGTGTGTGTGTGACTGTGTGTGTTGTGTATGTACGTGTCTTTCTGTGTGTGTGTGTGTGTGTGTGTGTGTGTGTGTGTGTGTGTGTGTGTGTGTGTGTGTGTGTGTGTGTGTGTGTGTGTGTGTGTGTGTGTGTGTGTGTGTGTGTGTGTGTGTGTGTGTGTGTGTGTGTGTGTGTGTGTGTGTGTGTGTGTGTGTGTGTGTGTGTGTGTGTGTGTGTGTGTGTGTGTGTGTGTGTGTGTGTGTGTGTGTGTGTGTGTGTGTGTGTGTGTGTGTGTGTGTGTGTGTGTGTGTGTGTGTGTGTGTGTGTGTGTGTGTGTGTGTGTGTGTGTGTGTGTGTGTGTGTGTGTGTGTGTGTGTGTGTGTGTGTGTGGTGTGTGTGTGTGTGTGTGTGTGTGTGTGTGTGTGTGTGTGTGTGTGTGTGTGTGTGTGTGTGTGTGTGTGTGTGTGTGTGTGTGTGTGTGTGTGTGTCTGTTTCCATCTATATATATATGTCTGCTAACTTTTCCTCCTATGTACTTTGCATCTCAGGAGCCAAAAGCTTCACCTTCATAGAAAGAAAAGTAAATTCTTTTCCCCTTTAGTTTAGGGTTGTTAGTTCACATCAGTACATAACATTGCTTTTTTACAATTAGTCAAAGAAGTCAAGGATCAGGTGAAGAAATTAAGGCTGAGCTTTGAGCCTGGGTGTTGAGTGAACTACAGATGGAGGTTGTACTTACAAGTTCAGTAAGGTTGGGACAGTGCATGGCGAGATGACCTAGTGTCGCGTCTGTGATCTGAAACAACATCCAGACTTGTAATGACAGCGGCCTCAAGGCTCAAGGTAAGCATCATGACACATGTCATGACATGAAACATACTGTGATGCTTACTAAAATAGTACTGGTTGTAACAGCAGTAATATATTGTTCAACTGGCTGCTGGCTAGTAATCAAAAATGGGCCAAGTAGCCTTAAAGTCCTTTGGACATTCGACATTTGGACATTATAAATGAAATGTGTTTTGGTGAATCATAGTCACCACCTAGTCTCTCCACTGTAATCACCTGATGAATTTTGTTCTGGTTACTCATATATAGACACACAGCCAAATTGTGAGAAAACAGCAGACAATATCAATAAAGTGTTTGGTGTTTCACTCTATAATGATCTAGAATATTAACTTTCTATCTTTGTCAATTGTCACTTACTGGTGACTACATATCTTTAACCAGCAGACACCACAGTCACATCATTTGATTTTATATGGTTATCCACAAGATGACCAGAAATACAGCCAAATTATATGAATGCAGCAATAGCACTGGTCATTAGTGTTTTGTTGTTCAAGGTTCCAATCCACTCAGCCAGCCAAGTGTTGAGAACACAGTTGAAATCAATGAAGTGTATGATATTTCATTATAGCTGACAGAGGACACAAAGTGATGTCATAAGTCGATTAGGCCTTCGGACAAAAATGGGCCAAGATGCCCTGAAGACCTTTGGACAATAATTATAGCAAGTTAGTAATTATGAATTAAATGTCTTTTGTTGGTGAATCACAGTCTAACTAGCATTTTCTCTGGTTATTCATATGAGATGACCAGAACCACTGCGTTAATGCAGCAGACACCATCGATAACGTGTTTGAATGTTAACTCTAAAGTAGTCATGAATATTAATTTTCTATGTTTGTCACTCACAGGTAACAAAATATGTTTAACCAGTAGACACCAGTCACATCATTTTAAAGATAATGATCTACTGTGTTATTGATACAACCCATATCACTGCTGCCACTGCAATTAGTCAAGGTGCCACATGAACAATGGGAATGTCCAGCTTCATTCTGGGCTGAGACCTGGCCTCTAGTGGAATATACAGATATTCACAAGAGGTATTGCTAAATGTTCAGGCAGAAACAGGCAAAATTTTAACAATTTGCTTCTTTGGGGAGACCTCGAGATGCCCTTACGAAAGACTAGTGAACTACAACTCTCTTGTGTACAATGAAGATAACCTCAGATATATCTACATAACAGCATAGATGAAACGCTACAGAAAGGTTTTGAGAAAAAAATTGAAAATAGAAAATGTACCAGTTTTTAGGTCTTAGAGGACCCTAGGAGGTTTAAAATTGAGTCAATCAAATTTAAATTTCTTCTACACGATGACAGCACCCTAAGAAACATGTGCAAAATTGGAACAATTAGATCTTCAATGGTTTCTGAGCTCTGGGAGCTAATGGTGCAGGGCACACGGCAGATAGCGGATGCAGTCTGATGCCACAAGTCCATTGGATATTTGGCCAAAATTACTAACAATGGAGGCTGATTGGCTTAACTGCAGAAATGTTTAGTGCAGTTGCAATATTCTTGTACTTAAGGCAACACAAACTTCCTGCTAATAATTACCATGTTTGTTGGTAATGTAACATAACAGAATTGTTCTAGCAAACAATCTACCTATCTTTAATGAGTGTTACAGACATGTTTAACGAGTATGTTGCTTAGTAAACAACAGTAACACTGACTGACTACCGCACCGAAGCAGCCAACATGATGTGCTTTATTGCAAAGTGTAGAGGGAGCCACCTACCAGCACACATTCTTCAAGGTCGAGCCGCTCCAACTTGTGACAATTCTGCAACAAAAACATTCTCACTTGCAAGACTCTGCAAAAAACATGCGGTTGAAAGCTCGATGCATAAGTTTGCAGTCACATAAATGAGTGTGCAGTAAGTTATGCATCGTCAGGTGTTATCGTGAACATGTATCACCACAGTGACTGCCACCTACTGAATGGAACGTACGCTAATGCATGCCCATGCTACAATAGAAATAAATAGATTAAACTGTTTTTTTTTTAATGTATTACTGATCTATTTTTAACAATTAATCTTGTCAAAATACTACACCATGTCCTAACATGTAACTTTATTTGTCTATTTCTCCAGTAAACAACCTACTTCATTTATCTAAAAACACCTACATCATTGTTCCTGATGAATGTATTTTTTTAATGTCATGCAATAATTTCAAGAAATAAGGAACTGTTGAAATGACGTTGTGCTGTTGGTCCTTAAACTACATCTCCTGAGGTCTCCACTCTCAAGGGGACCTGCAGTGTGTGTTGTTTATCCATCCATGGTAAATACATTTATTGTGACCACACCAAAGTTCTATTCTATATTCTACAAACTGAGTGGTTTTGCGAGGTAATGTCTGGGCAGCCGTCTGTGTCATGTAATCAAAGTGTCGGCTACTAACCTACTAGATGTGGTCTTGGATGGCAGGTTGGGACACTACAAGTATGAAAGGTCTAGGAAACCATTGTCAGTTTCAACTGATCATACTTATGAGAGTGAAAGTAAGTTAGACAGATATAATTTCCAAGAAATGCAGTTGTTTTTACCATAAAAACAGACTTTGAAATGTACTTAGTTCGTAGGGAGCAGTTGAGGAGGTTCACCAAATTTACATTAGTCCCAGGTTCAGCTTTTTATTTAATTTATTAAGTTACCTGTAATCTTACTGATCAGAATTAACATTGTGACTCCAGTCTACCAGCTCCCTGTGTCTTGTACAGTTGTCAATCAATACCAGATTTCCCTGTGCTGGCACGTGGACTCATGTACAGATGTCCCTGTGCTTACACATGGACTCATGTACAGATGTCCCTGTGCTTACACATGGACTCATGTACAGATGTCCCTGTGCTTACACATGGACTCATGTACAGATGTCCCTGTGCTTACACATGGACTCATGTACAGATGTCCCTGTGCTTACACATGGACTCATGTACAGATGTCCCTGTGTTTGCACATGTACCCATGTACAGATGTCCCTGTGCTTGCACATGGACTCATGTACAGATGTCCCTGTGCTTGCACATGGACTCATGTACAGATGTCCCTGTGCTTGCACATGTACCCATGTACAGATGTCCCTGTGTTTGCACATGTACCCATGTACAGATGTCCCTGTGCTTGCACATGTACCCATGTACAGATGTCCCTGTGCTTACACATGGACTCATGTACAGATGTCCCTGTGCTTACACATGTACCCATGTACAGATGTCCCTGTGTTTGCACATGGACTCATGTACAGATGTCCCTGTGTTTGCACATGTACCCATGTACAGATGTCCCTGTGTTTGTACATGGACTCATGTACAGATGTCCCTGTGTTTGCACATGTACCCATGTACAGATGTCCCTGTGTTTGCACATGTACCCATGTACAGATGTCCCTGTGCTTACACATGAACTCATGTACAGATGTCCCTGTGTTTGCACATGGACTCATGTACAGACGTCCCTGTGCTTACACATGGACTCATGTACAGATGTCCCTGTGCTTACACATGGACTCATGTACAGATGTCCCTGTGCTTGCACATGTACCCATGTACAGATGTCCCTGTGCTTACACATGAACTCATGTACAGATGTCCCTGTGTTTGCACATGGACTCATGTACAGATGTCCCTGTGCTTGCACATGTACCCATGTACAGATGTCCCTGTGTTTGCACATGTACCCATGTACAGATGTCCCTGTGCTTGCACATGTACCCATGTACAGATGTCCCTGTGCTTACACATGGACTCATGTACAGATGTCCCTGTGCTTACACATGTACCCATGTACAGATGTCCCTGTGTTTGCACATGGACTCATGTACAGATGTCCCTGTGTTTGCACATGTACCCATGTACAGATGTCCCTGTGTTTGTACATGGACTCATGTACAGATGTCCCTGTGTTTGCACATGTACCCATGTACAGATGTCCCTGTGTTTGCACATGTACCCATGTACAGATGTCCCTGTGCTTACACATGAACTCATGTACAGATGTCCCTGTGTTTGCACATGGACTCATGTACAGACGTCCCTGTGCTTACACATGGACTCATGTACAGATGTCCCTGTGCTTACACATGGACTCATGTACAGATGTCCCTGTGCTTGCACATGTACCCATGTACAGATGTCCCTGTGCTTACACATGAACTCATGTACAGATGTCCCTGTGTTTGCACATGGACTCATGTACAGATGTCCCTGTGTTTGCACATGTACCCATGTACAGATGTCCCTGTGTTTGCACATGTACCCATGTACAGATGTCCCTGTGTTTGCACATGTACCCATGTACAGATGTCCCTGTGTTTGCACATGTACCCATGTACAGATGTCCTTGTGCTTACACATGAACTCATGTACAGATGTCCCTGTGTTTGCACATGGACTCATGTACAGACGTCCCTGTGCTTACACATGGACTCATGTACAGATGTCCCTGTGCTTACACATGGAGTCATGTACAGATGTCCCTGTGCTTGCACATGTACCCATGTACAGATGTCCCTGTGCTTACACATGAACTCATGTACAGATGTCCCTGTGTTTGCACATGGACTCATGTACAGATGTCCCTGTGTTTGCACATGGACTCATGTACAGATGTCCCTGGTTTGCACATGGACTCATGTACAGATGTCCCTGTGCTTACACATGGACTCATGTACAGATGTCCCTGTGCTTACACATGGACTCATGTACAGATGTCCCTGTGTTTGCACGTGTACCCATGTACAGATGTCCCTGTGCTTACACATGGACTCATGTACAGATGTCCCTGTGTTTGCACATGTACCCATGTACAGATGTCCCTGTGCTTACACATGTACCCATGTACAGATGTCCCTGTGTTTGCACATGTACCCATGTACAGATGTCCCTGTGCTTACACATGTACCCATGTACAGATGTCCCTGTGTTTGCACATGTACCCATGTACAGATGTCCCTGTGTTTGCACATGTACCCATGTACAGATGTCCCTGTGCTTGCACGTGGACTCATGTACAGATGTCCCTGTGCTTACACGTGGACTCATGTACAGATGTCCCTGTGTTTGCACATGTACCCATGTACAGATGTCCCTGGGCTTGCACGTGGACTCATGTACAGATGTCCCTGTGTTTGCACATGTACCCATGTACAGATATCCCTGTGCTTGCACATGTACCCATGTACAGATGTCCCTGTGCTTACACATGGACCCATGTACAGATGTCCCTGTGTTTGTACATGGACTCATGTACAGATGTCCCTGTGCTTACACATGGACTCATGTACAGATGTCCCTGTGCTTACACATGGACTCATGTACAGATGTCCCTGTGTTTGTACATGGACTCATGTACAGATGTCCCTGTGTTTGCACATGGACTCATGTACAAATGTCCCTGTGCTTGCACATGGACTCATGTACAGATGTCCCTGTGCTTACACATGGACTCATGTACAGATGTCCCTGTGCTTACACGTGGACTCATGTACAGATGTCCCTGTGCTTACACATGGACTCATGTACAGACGTCCCTGTGCTTACACATGGACTCATGTACAGATGTCCCTGTGCTTACACATGGACTCATGTACAGATGTCCCTGTGTTTGTACATGGACTCATGTACAGATGTCCCTGTGCTTACACATGGACTCATGTACAGACGTCCCTGTGCTCACATATGGACTCATGTACATATGTCCCTGTGTTTGTACATGGACTCATGTACAGATGTCCCTGTGTTTGTACATGGACTCATGTACAGATGTCCCTGTGTTTGTACATGGACTCATGTACAGATGTCCCTGTGTTTGTACATGGACTCATGTAGAGATGTCCCTGTGTTTGTACATGGACTCATGTACAGATGTCCCTGTGTTTGTACATGGACTCATGTACAGATGTCCCTGTGTTTGTACATGGACTCATGTACAGATGTCCCTGTGCTTACACATGGACTCATGTACAGATGTCCCTGTGCTTACACATGGACTCATGTACAGATGTCCCTGTGCTTACACATGGACTCATGTACAGATGTCCCTGTGCTTACACATGGACTCATGCACAGATGTCCCTGTGCTTACACATGGACTCATGTACAGATGTCCCTGTGCTTACACATGGACTCATGTACAGATGTCCCTGTGCTTACACATGGACTCATGTACAGATGTCCCTGTGCTTACACATGGACTCATGTACAGATGTCCCTGTGCTTACACGTGGACTCATGTACAGATGTCCCTGTGCTTACACATGGACTCATGTACAGATGTCCCTGTGCTTACACGTGGACTCATGTACAGATGTCCCTGTGCTTACACGTGGACTCATGTACAGATGTCCCTGTGCTTACACATGGACTCATGTACAGATGTCCCTGTGCTTACACGTGGACTCATGTACAGATGTCCCTGTGCTTGCACATGTACCCATGTACAGATGTCCCTGTGCTTACACATGGACTCATGTACAGATGTCCCTGTGCTTACACATGGACTCATGTACAGATGTCCCTGTGCTTACACATGGACTCATGAACAGATGTCCCTGTGCTTACACGTGGACTCATGTACAGATGTCCCTGTGCTTACACATGGACTCATGTACAGATGTCCCTGTGCTTACACATGGACTCATGTACAGATGTCCCTGTGCTTACACATGGACTCATGTACAGATGTCCCTGTGCTTACACATGGACTCATGTACAGATGTCCCTGTGCTTACACGTGGACTCATGTACAGATGTCCCTGTGCTTACACATGGACTCATGTACAGATGTCCCTGTGCTTACACATGGACTCATGTACAGATGTCCCTGTGCTTACACATGGACTCATGTACAGATGTCCCTGTGCTTACACGTGGACTCATGTACAGATGTCCCTGTGCTTACACGTGGACTCATGTACAGATGTCCCTGTGCTTACACATGGACTCATGTACAGATGTCCCTGTGCTTACACATGGACTCATGTACAGATGTCCCTGTGCTTACACATGGACTCATGTACAGATGTCCCTGTGCTTACACATGGACTCATGTACAGATGTCCCTGTGCTTACACATGGACTCATGTACAGATGTCCCTGTGCTTACACGTGGACTCATGTACAGATGTCCCTGTGCTTACACATGGACTCATGTACAGATGTCCCTGTGCTTACACGTGGACTCATGTACAGATGTCCCTGTGCTTACACATGGACTCATGTACAGATGTCCCTGTGCTTACACATGGACTCATGTACAGATGTCCCTGTGCTTACACATGGACTCATGTACAGATGTCCCTGTGCTTACACATGGACTCACTGTGATGATCTCGCGACATTAGTGCTTAGCACCTACTCAAAATGCTTTTATCCTAAAACAATTTTTTATCCTATGCCTATTGCTTAATGGTGCATGTTTGGTCAGAAGTCATCACATTTACGTATTATGTTTGAGTAATGGCTCCCTGACATTTATATCCCACATAATGTACGTAGGTGTGGATGGGGACGGTTTGAATCAATGCAAAAGCATATTTGTCTTGACACTGTGATATGATCCCCAAGGATTTGTTTGTGCACGTGAATGGTTACATTTATCAGAACATTAAACATTTTAAGCCATGCTGTGGTTTTCATAATAATGATTCCTGACGTTACTGAACATTTCTCAGGACACTTCTTTTTCAATCAATGGTTTTCATTTTCTATATCCAAATTCAAGATCTTAAATTTATTTTTATTTGAAGAGGCTTTCGTCTGAATGTTTCATGCTGACTTCTTCAAAGCTAATGACGAAAGACCTTATCGTACACGTGGGGCAGCTTGTAGAGGTGGGGTAGAGACGAGGGCAATTATGAGCCACCCCACGTGTATGATGACATAAGTCATCATTAGCACAGAAGAAGTCAACATGAAACGTTCAGATGAAAGCCTCTACCGGTAAAAAGAAATTAAAGATCTTTAATTTGGATAGGAAAAATGAAAACCATTGACTGAATCCTGACGTTGTTTCTGCTTTGCTAATTCAGTTGTGCAGTTAGTATCTCGTAATACATGTAGTTCACTAGATAACTTGATTTCTAGATAACACTGATCGGATTGTTTGCCTGTAACTGTACGAGCCAGCCATGGTGATGTCACAGTGATGGTCTCACCTTTGTAAGTGCCTGGAAGCCACTGTCTGTGAACTGGGAGCAGTAGGCCACTTGCAGGGTTCTGTGGACACAGCAACACATACATCCATAAACCAGGCAACCAATTATTATTATACAGATCCACTTATAACAGGTCATAATAACAACAAACCTGAGGTCATTACAATACTGTACCTGGGGTCATAATAACAACGCACCTGAAGTCATTACAATACTGTACCTGGGGTCGTAATAACAATGCACCTGAAGTCATTACAATACTGTACCTGGGGTCATAATAACAATGCACCTGAAGTCATTACAATACTGTACCTGGGGTCGTAATAACAATGCACCTGAAGTCATTACAATACTGTACCTGAGGTCATAATAACAACGCACCTGAAGTCATTACAATACTGTACCTGGGGTCATAATAACAATGCACCTGAAGTCATTACAATACTGTACCTGGGGTCATAATAACAACGCACCTGAAGTCATTACAATACTGTACCTGGGGTCATAATAACAATGCACCTGAAGTCATTACAATACTGTACCTGGGGTCATAATAACAACGCACCTGAAGTCATTACAATACTGTACCTGGGGTCATAATAACAATGCACCTGAAGTCATTATAATACTGTACCTGGGGTCATAATAACAACACACCTGAAGTCATTACAATACTGTACCTGAGGTCATAATAACAATGCACCTGAAGTCATTACAATACTGTACCTGGGGTCATAATAACAACACACCTGAAGTCATTATAATACTGTACCTGGGGTCATAATAACAATGCACCTGAAGTCATTACAATACTGTACCTGGGGTCATAATAACAACACACCTGAAGTCATTACAATACTGTACCTGGGGTCATAATAACAATGCACCTGGAGTCATTACAATACTGTACCTGGGGTCATAATAACAATGCACCTGGAGTCATTACAATACTGCACCTGAGGTCATAATAACAATGCACCTGATTTCATTACAATACTGTACTAAGGTCATAACAACAACGCACCTGAGGTCGTGACAGTGCTGACCAAGTGTGACTAGTGACGCATCTGTCAGATGTGAACATTTGATGACGCACAGTGACTGTAGCCCCGTGCACCCCTCGCTTATACTGATGACGGCTTCGTCTGTGATACCCTACAAGTGACAGGAACAACGATGAAAGCACCAACGTATAGTGCAAGACAACAACTACAGATCAGAATAAATTAATGCTGATGCAGGAGGCACAAATAGTTAAGACACAGAATGAAAAATAATTCATAAACAATACAAGAGCATTTTCTATTATCTATGAACAACACAACTTAATTTCTGTTTTTGTAGCATTGTCACAAAGACACTAAAATTGCAAATTTTACAATACCAACACCACAAAAGCTACCTCCAGTAACATGATGAGTCTAAATATGACCAAGAATATAGATACTTTATCAACATTTTTACATTTCAAACAATCCCATATTAAGAGAACAGCAAATGGTTTCTTTACTCCGATTTATTGTGGTATGGTCAAGATGATGAAACCTATGTTTTTCTGATCTTGGTTCGCTAGTATGTTAGCATCATCACTACTTACACTGCAGCTGTGAAGGTTCAAAGTGCAAAGTTCATGACATTTATGGGCTATATGGTCCAAACCTTCATCTGTAAGCTGCAATACCAAAATGGTCCAGATTAACTTTGTTGCTTACCTACATACACATTCCAATTGCACAGCTTAACTGTCAGAAGACACTGCATACAAAACTAATTAATTGTGTAAACTTTTAAGATAGCCAAAACATGTGGTGTCCAAATTCATGAAGTCATTACAGTAGGTCTCATTGTTCACTGCGGCTGTGTGCAGTAGTACAGCCCAGTAGGCAAGTCTACGTCTTACACAGGACCATTCCTGGCCCACTGTCGAAAAAACAGTCATAAACAGAATCTAAACACATGGCACCTCGACACCTAAAACATACAGTACGAAAAAATATTTATTGTTTGTGCCTGAAAACACAGTATTTATTTGATAAGGTAATTTTTTGTTGAAATTTTACACATTTTTTAAATTAATTTAAACATTCCAAACACGGTCTTTGTATTAGCCAATCAACTGGCATGCAATCTTAATTAAACAATTACTATAAAAATGCTATTTAAAAAAGCCTTGATCATGTCTACCTGTTTACAGCCTTTGCAGATAAATGTCTGTAGATGGCGGCACCCTTCAGCGAGTGACATGAGGCCGACGTCAGTTACTTCGTTGCACCAGGACACATTCAATACTTTCAAGTTGCGACAGCCTTCACTGCAACCACCACTGAAACGGTCACCATGGCAACAGCTGCAGACACATCTATTGGTCGCGATGGATGTACGAGTGATCAATTAACATTTGCTTGTCGGTTTTTTTCTCGCGACTAGGGACAGATGGACTTTGACTTTACGGCTGCTTTCATGACAGATAAATCAAATGCAGCTGACTTATAGGCTGTAGCCCTTTCAAGGATTGTTCTCAGCTGGAAGTTTTTAACAATATTTCAGGAGTCAGACATTGATTGTATATTACAATGGATCTCCTGTAAATGCACATATAAACTAAAAGTCTGCTGCTATTTCCAACACCATCAATACACATTAATCTTTCTGGTTGGCCAAAATCATGATGCTGATGACCTAAACAAATGACACCCAGTAACGTGTAAGTAACTGTTAAAACACATCTATAATAACTACATCCATGAGTAAATCCAAGCTCAGAGCCTACGAGGCACAAGAAATGAGAATGTAAGCACGACAGTATGAATAGGAATGTGCTCCACGAACACATGGTACACACATCCACCTGAGCTACCTTTGTGTTAGGGTTGTACATTAACCTGCCTGTCAAGAACCTTCTCACAAAACAACTATTTCCATTGAGACAACTGCAATCTTTACCTGCATGCACTGATCTACCAATGCGATTTTGTAGTGATTTATTAGTGTAACTGCATGCGAAAATCCACTGAATAGAATGAAATTGTGACTCAAATGCATGTGTCAGGTTTTGTCCAGGGACGATTATGCCCTGTTAATTACAGTGCCCTGTACACTGCTGAAGCGATGACTCAACCATGAGTTATTACTATAATATTACTGTTACAACACATTAAGCAGACAGCAGTGTTACTGTACTTAACCCTAACCCCACAGGGAATGTGCTGTGGGAAATACAAGCACTGCAAAACCACATTAAAACATGTCACGACACACAAAACATTTGTATTCTTTCATGGGAATGTTCTCACACACATTTTTCAGCAATGCACTTATCATGGTACTCAGCTTTCAGCTATTTACTTGTACTTGTATTCATACTCATACACGAGTACTCAGCTTTCAGCTATTTACTTGTACTTGTATTCATACACATACATAAGTACTCAGCTTTCAGCTATTTACTTGTACTTGTATTCATACACATACACGAGTACTCAGCTTTCAGCTATTTACTTGTACTTGTATTCATACACATACACAAGTACTCAGCTTTCAGCTATTTACTTGTACTTGTATTCATACACATACATAAGTACTCAGCTTTCAGCTATTTACTTGTACTTGTATTCATACACATACACAAGTACTCAGCTTTCAGCTATTTACTTGTACTTGTATTCATACACATACACAAGTACTCAGCTTTCAGCTATTTACTTGTACTTGTATTCATACACATACATAAGTACTCAGCTTTCAGCTATTTACTTGTACTTGTATTCATACACATACATGAGTACTCAGCTTTCAGCTATTTACTTGTACTTGTATTCATACACATACATGAGTACTCAGCTTTCAGCTATTTACTTGTACTTGTATTCATACACATACATGAGTACTCAGCTTTCAGCTATTTACTTGTACTTGTATTCATACTCATACACAAGTACTCAGTTTTCCGCCATGTACTCAAACTTGTACTTGGGGTATTTTAAAATAAAGATTAAAATTTATGACCTATAGAAAGTATCCAACAAATAGTTCTGCCAATTTATTGTCAAAGTGCGTCCACTGCTTTCCTCCCTGACTGTTCTGTGGGTGCTTCCGTTGTGACAGGTGGTTGTGCTGTAGAGTGTTGCACTGTTGATTGACGGGACAGTTCAACTCCACATGTTGCTGTTTTGATACTTAGGCAATTTCATTCCCCTCCAAATCAAATTTTCATTTTTCCTATCAAAATCAAGATTTTGTTTACCTGTAGAGGTTTTCGTCTGATGTTACATGTCAATTTCTTCAGTACTAATGGCGAATTACGAGCTACCCCGCCCCCATGTGTACGATTACATCATTCGTCATTAGTATTGAAGCAATCGATGTGTAACATCAGACGAAAGCTTCTACATCCTGATTTTGGAAATAAAAAATTAAAACTTTTGATTTACTAAAAGCCAGTGGTCCCTTTTATCTGGTGTCTATGCCATGAGTATGTAAAAAATCCCACACACGGGGTAAATGTATAACCTGTAGTGGACTCACTAACTCTAGTTAAGGACATCTCTGAAAACCAAGATTGACAATCATCTAGCCACAAACACGTGACTCACACTGACTGATGAGAAAAACCATAAGAAAAAGAAGAAGACGTGTGTCACTTGCGAAACAGTACTCAGCCCCATGGGATTATTGCACTAGCATCACGAACTCATAAAGAATATCCATCACCGAACAGAATGTTTTGTTACAGCCGAGCTTCATCAAAACTGAAAACCAACATCACTGAGAACACTGTCTCCGTGACATGTGTGTAATAATCTCCCAGTTGCATGTTGGATTCGGACATTTTTCCTCCCACAACACCAGGAGTGAATACATGTTTAAAGAGTAAAAGCAGCCCCCTGTTGTGATGTAACAGTACTGAGCCAGGGTGTGAGGACATACCTGATGGCAATGAGTGAGGCGTTTGTGATCTTGGAGCAAGACTCAAGGTTGAGGACGGTCAGTTTGCTGCAGTGCCGACCGAGACTCTGAGCCGTGCTGGCAACAACCGACAACAACGTCACGGCAACAACATCTCGGAACCAGATCCACTATAGGATTCCACTGTTATAAGATTTTTTCATTTTCAGCAAACTGGGTATTTAGTTCACAGGCATATTCAACTGATGGGCTAAAAATAACTCTCTTAGCCGGTTACCAATGATTTGTTTATTTTCTTTGATAACAAATTTCAAACAAATCAAACACAAACATTTATGAACGCAACAGACTATGAGCCAAAATGCCCTCATTTCTCAAAATGTAACTTCCTAAATGTTTGAGTAAATTTTAGAAACAAATGATGACTACTGAAGGCATTTCAACAAATTTAAAGTTTATGATCGGTGGAACCCAAGAAAGATACACAAACTCATTACATAATTTGTGCAACTGAGATGCCGCGGCTGGTCACAGTTGAACCTGATAAAGTGTCTTGCATGGTTAAGACATTCTGATGAAAATCCGAGACGTTTTTGTACTGTTTTACATTCACGCATGATAGATTTCTCTAAGTGATCTGCTCTTAAATGAGTGTGCTGAATGTTTTTTTGCAACTTTAATAATGTTGATTAAAGCAAATGTTGACAGATATATATTTAATATTTGTTGTTAATGTAAAATCTTTTGCACCTAACTCCTTGGACACTAACACCAGAGGTGCCTCAACACAAAATGTGTAGTTAATCTCAATACTGATAAATACTACTGGACCTGGGCATTCACATTGACAATTAATTCAAGTTGGCTGAATATGCTTAGGAACTAAGGCTATAATAAAGGTTACGTTTCAAATGACAACGAAATAGTGTAACATGAATGTTTTGTGGAATTTATTTATTTCGGGTGCCATGTGAACAAGGAGAATTATGTACAGATAACACATGGAGAGGGCAAAGTCTGCGTGACCCGACAAGGTTACAGTTAGTTCTGTGGTCACCAACACAATGTAGCTGCAACGTAGTCAACCTAAGTGGCAGTGACTCAGTCGAATGGGAGTGACATCACTGCCTCAGGGACATCAGTGTCATCACACTCCACCCCGTCAGTGCAACTGCATGACTCATCATCTGGAGTGATACTGCCATGTGATGTCATCTCAATAATCCAGTAATTTGTTCTGAGCATTGAAACAAATGTAACTGTTTCATTATCCACAATCACACTGTCGGGCGTCAGGCGGGCACAGTAACGGCATTAGATTACCCCTTGTGGATTGTACAGAAGTTTGCTGAATCAACACTATTTTGTTCTGCTTCCTGTTTGCTCCACTTGTGGTTATGAGAACCAGGCAACCTCAGAGTGATTCAAGTCAGTTACAGTTAGCCCAGCCAGCTTTTGAAATAGTTGGCGTTTACTACATTTTAACATTTTTGTATTCAATTTCTGTCAGTCTATGTGTAAATTGTTTGCCAATGTATTTGAACCAAGAATCTCCTCTTATACTAATCATTATTGATTTAGTGAATAGCCAAGTTTGGTAGACAAAATGTTGATCACATTTCGAAAGTAGGAAACATGACACCCTACATTTGAGCCAACTATCCAAACAAAATTATAACTGTCCAACCATCATCTACCCATACTTACATGCCTGAGACTTACATTTAAACTGTTTTCAAAAGCACACAATTGCCAGATACAACTGCTGACATTACCAACTGACTCATCCTTCCTGGTTCAGACATTCGTCAATGTGCATTAGTATACTTCCACCTGGTAGGTGGCGTTACTGTAGTGGTTTATTTCTCCTCACAATATATCGTGACGACCATTGGCAAAGCTGCATTTTAATGGGGGGGGGGGGAAATAGAAAAAACATTGGCAGTAAACTGGCGTATACTCACGAATCTGTGATTTTCTTGCACCCCTCTAACTTCAACTGTTCTATGTTGCGACACTGCTGCGAGAACGTCCTGGAGAAGAAGATGAGGAATGTAACTCTACATGTGACAGTTCACGGTGTCAACAAAATACTTCATTGTCCAGGGACTCCTGATAGGAATGGTAGAAAACTGTACCTACTGCGCAGGTGTAAACCAACATACACATACTCACACATGTGTGTTAGTGTACATTAATGTATAGTAATATGTATGTTACCATCAGCTAATGTATTGCCCCTGGTGTATTGACAATTTACAGCGGTCAGCTCATATATCATTTATGTATATTATGATCAATAAGCAAACTAAGCTTTAACAGAAAGCTTTGATCAAATTAAAATAACCTGTTATAAAGTTAACATTAAACAGACCCGCTAACTCACAAGATCACCTGACCAAATCTTGCTGAGTTACCCCCACACACACATAAACATACACACACAAACAACCCCTCACACACACACACACACATAAACATACACACACAAACAACCCCTCTCTCACACACACACACACACACACACACACACACACACACACACACACACATAAACATACACACACAAACAACCCCTCACACACACAAACACACACACACATACAAACAACCCTCTCACACATGCACGCATACAAACAACCCTCTCACACATGCACACATACAAACAACCCTCTCACACATGGACACATATAAACAACCCTCTCACACATGGACACATGTAAACAACCCTCTCACACGTGCACACATACAGACAACCCTCTCACACACGCACGCACGCACGCACGCACGCACGCACGCACACACACAGACAACCCTCTCACACACACACACATACAGACAACTCAGTCACACACGCACACATACAAACAACCCTCTCACACATGCACACATACAAACAACCCTCTCACACATGCACACATACAAACAACCCTCTCACACATGCACACATACAAACAACCCTCTCACACATGCACACATACAAACAACCCTCTCACACATACAAACAACCCTCTCACACATGCACACATACAAACACACATACACAGACAACCCTCTCACACACACACACATACAGACAACTCAGTCACACACGCACACATACAAACAACCCTCTCACACATGCACACATACAAACAACCCTCTCACACATGCACACATACAAACAACCCTCTCACACATGCACACATACAAACAACCCTCTCACACATGCACACATACAAACAACCCTCTCACACATACAAACAACCCTCTCACACATGCACACATACAAACACACATACACAGACAACCCTCTCACACACACACCACTCTTAACTCACACACTCTCAACGCACACATACAAACAACCCTCTCACACATGCACACATACAAACAACCCTCTCACACATGCACACATACAAACAACCCTCTCACACATGCACACATACAAACAACCCTCTCACACATGCACACATACAAACAACCCTCTCACACATACAAACAACCCTCTCACACATGCACACATACAAACACAGACAACCCTCACACACACACACACACACACACACACACACACACACACACACACACACACACACACACACACACACACACACACACACACACACACACACACACACACACACACACACACACACACACACACACACACACACACACACACACACACACACACACACACACACACACACACACACACACACACACACACACACACACACACACACACACACACACACACACACACACACACACACACACACACACACACACACACACACACACACACACACACACACACACACACACACACACACACACACACACACACACACACACACACACACACACACACACACACACACACACACACACACACACACACACACACACAACACACACACACACACACACACACACACACACACACACACACACACACACACACACACACACACACAACACACACACACACACACACACACACACACACACACACACACACACACACACACACACACACACACACACACACACACACACACACACACACACACACACACACACACACACACACAGACAGACAACCCTCTCACACATGCACACACACAGACAACCCTCTCACACATGCACACATACAAACAACCCTCTCACACATACAAACAACCCTCTCACACATGCACACATACAAACAACCCTCTCACACATACAAACAACCCTCTCACACATGCACACACACATACAAACAACCCTCTCACACATGCACACATACAGACAACCCTCTCACACATGCACACATACAAACAACCCTCTCACACATGCACACATACACACACATGCACACATACAAACAACCCTCACACATGCACACATACACATATACACATATACACATATACACACACACACACACACACACACACACACACACACACACACACACACACACACACACACGCACACACACACACAAACACACACATGCATCTTGAGATAAAGTGCAACATCAAAACGCCATCAGTCACTCTGGCTGTCACAGATCAATAGTGAGCTGATGCGTGTGGATGCGATGAAAGAAATGACATGGCACATTTGGCAGACGCCACTCATTCTTGTACAACCAGTGTCTAACACATAGATCACATCACGTCTGTCGGCCAGCCACACAGGCAATCACATCCACATGCACCACCAAACTGGATGCTACGCATTTGGCTGTCGTGTGATTGGCACAGATTGTCAACTGTGATAAACCTACAAATCTGCCACCCAACAGACACATCTCCCCAATTTATTGGCTTGTTTAATACTACAATGATGTTACTTAATGGGTTTCAGTTGAATGAGTAAATCGCATGAACTTGCCCTAAAATTGTAGTGTAACCGATTACTTGAAGGGTTAGAGTTATACACTGAACACTTGCATTTAAAAAAGTACAATTATCTCGACTACCGGGTACATAATTTCACTTATAAATACCCACAAGCAGTATAATTTCATTACTATTATTTTTATAACGTGTACTGTACATGGTACAAAGATAATATAAAATAATAGAAAATTAAATGTATTACTACGCTTAAAAGAAAACAATTATTAAAATAAATTAGCTAAAAAACACTAATTTTTTTTAAACAATTAGATAAACATATAACAGTTACGTGGATAAATTAAATAATACTAAATGATACTGCAAGATTGCTGAAGATATTATAACTGCTCCCTCTACACTAACTGGCTAGTCCCTGGCTCTATGCTGGTTGGTACTGAATTTCCAGGTATTTTAAAATGCTCAGATTCATGGAGATAATATTTGTGGATGTTGATCAGCAAGTATAATACACACACAATCACACAAACACTGCAATACGATATGACTGTATAAAATATGTAAGCTGTTTACTGAATAGCCTATAAATCAATGTATTGTACTAGTGTAT
>CAXIVS010000438.1:12500-18312 GCA_964035775.1 Osedax frankpressi | reverse complement strand
GGCCAGAGTCTCGTTCGTTATCGGAATTAACCAGACAAATCGCTCCACCAACTAAGAACGGCCATGCACCACCATCCAACGAATCGAGAAAGAGCTATCAATCTGTCAATCCTACTGTTGTCCGGACCGGGTGAGTTTTCCCGTGTTGAGTCAAATTAAGCCGCAGGCTCCACTCCTGGTGGTGCCCTTCCGTCAATTCCTTTAAGTTTCAGATTTGCAACCATACTTCCCCCGGAATCCAAAAATTTTGGTTTCCCGGAGGCTGCCCGACAGGTCATGGTAGCAACACCATCGGATCGCTGATTGACATCGTTTATGGTCAGAACTACGACGGTATCTGATCGTCTTCGAACCTCTGACTTTCGTTCTTGATTAATGAAAACATTCTTGGCAAATGCTTTCGCTTTAGTGCGTCTTACGGGGATCCAAGAATTTCACCTCTAACCGCGTAATACGAATGCCCCCGACTGTCCCTCTTAATCATTACCTCGAGCTCAGAAAACCAGCAAAATAGAACCGAGATCCTATTCCATTATTCCATGCGACATTATACAGGCGAGAACGCCTGCTTTGAACACTCTAATTTTTTCAAAGTAAACATTCCGGCCATCCGTAACACTCGATGAAGAGCATCACAGACAGAACCGGCAGGTAGACCAGAAGAAGAAAGTACCGACGTGAGCCGGACCCCCTCTTCGAAGTCCAGATCCAACTACGAGCTTTTTAACTGCAACAACTTTAATATACGCTATTGGAGCTGGAATTACCGCGGCTGCTGGCACCAGACTTGCCCTCCAATAGGTACTCGTTAAAAGTTTTAAAATGTACTCATTCCAATTACGGAGCATCGTTAGATAGCCCGCATTGTTATTTTTCGTCACTACCTCCCCGTACTAGGAGTGGGTAATTTACGCGCCTGCTGCCTTCCTTGGATGTGGTAGCCGTTTCTCATGCTCCCTCTCCGGAATCGAACCCTGATTCCCCGCTACCCGTTACGACCATGGTAAGCATATCACTTACCATCGACAGTTGATAGGGCGGACACTTGAAAGATATGTCGCCGGCACAAGGCCATGCGATCAGCCGAAGATTATCCAGAGTCACCAAAACAACATATAAATATGACTGATTTGATCTAATAAATGCGACCTTTACACGAGTGTTCCAGTCATATGAATGCACAGTATTAGCTCTAGAATTACTACAGTTATCCGAGTAGGACATATGATCCAGTAAATAGTGACCGATTTAATGAGCCATTCGCGGTTTCACTTTGTTTAAGTTTGTACTTAGACATGCATGGCTTAATCTTTGAGACAAGCATATGACTACTGGCAGGATCAACCAGATAACTCAATGAAAACTATTTAAGTTAGACCGAAAATCAACGAATAAACGACGATCTAACATAAAAAGAACGCATATCTCCAAGTTACGATACCTCAGAAATACGTTTTCACGCGAACTTCTTAACGAATACAGAGTTGCGATGGTATGGTGTACATACCGGATTATGCGCAGCCGACACTCGAATACACGAGCCGTACGTTACAAGAAATCACTTTAGATATAATCTTTAATCGAGACCGAATACATAATTGAGGACCAAGGTTACGAAAATGTTAGCGCTAATCAATACAGGAATTTCCGAAAAACTTCACTGCCGGTGTTTAGCAACAAGTGTCTTTGACGTATAATTCACTTATTAGAATGAATTAATTAATAAAAATTAAATACAGCCAGAATACATTTTTAAGAATTAATTTTTCAAACATCGAGTAATTAAAGTACGATATGAATGCGTTGCAACGTATTTTCAATCAATAATATGTTACTAATAATGTTCGATTTAGTCATATAATTTATAATTTTGTGGAAAATGAACATTAGAAATTAACAATTACCAAAGGTGACGTATAAACCAAATATCCCATACAATTCCACGTCATTACATCGCGGTTACATCCCTACGAACGATAAAACTTGCAAACTAATAAGAGGCGAAGAACAAATATCCTGTACAAATAACATAATCTCAATTCATCATAAAGTAAATATCAAGATAAAATAACGTCGAATTTATCGCATACATAGCAAACTAGGTATGTTTCGTTTTAATGTTCGATATAATAGAAACATCGTAATGTTTAGACCTAAAGAACACGTTATAGTAACTTTTGACGATAATTATAATTACCGATTGAGCTTATTTAAACAACTGAATGTTTAATTTTAAAAAATTTTTTGTCTCGAAAATTTTTTTTTTTGAGGCCCGTGGGCCTCCTCGCGAAAAAATACGTGTTTTTTTCAATTTTTGACATAGGTGCAGTTGACGACTTTTTTTTTTTTTTTTTTTGTTAGCTACCGATTTTGACTCGTTTTGTTCTAACTAGTGTAAATAGCTATGTCGCAACTTTTTCTTTTCAATTGTTAAAAAGTTATAGGCGGTTGAAAATTTTTTTTTTTTTTTTAGACCTCAATAACTCCTAAAGTAATGCGAATTATATGACCATTCTAACTGTCCGACCTTATATTAATACGAAGATAATTATTTAATTAAAAAAAGTACAATATTTTTTTTGAAAATTTTTTTAGTCGCCGTCAAAGTCAAATTTTCAAAAAATCGAGCTCGAAGCTCCGATTTTTGCGAAAAAAGCTTGTTCACGGGCAAGGGAAAAAAGTATCGTGTTAAGCAGCCGCTTTTTTTTTTTTTTTTTCTAAAATGCCGTAATAGGTGGGGAAAATTAAAAAAATTTTTTTTTTCATGGACCCGAATAACTTAGTCAAATTTTTTTAGAATTTTTTTTACAAAAATTAAATCAATTAAAAAAAAAAAAATCCTGTTATATTACCGCATTTTAAAGGAAAAAAAAAAAAAAAAAAAAAACCTTTGCAATTATATATATTTTTTAAAAAATCGAGTTCGACGCTCCGAAATTCGCCAAAAAGAGATTAGATTGGGCATTAAAAAAAGGTTTGTTCAACAGCCGCTATTTTTATAATTTGTTTTCTAAAATGCCGTAATAAGTCGGGAGAATTAAAAAAAAATTTCCATGAAGCCGAATAACTTAGTAAAATTTTTTGTGAATTTTTTTTATAAAATTTGACTAAGTTTTTCGGCTCCATGGAAATTTTTTTTTTTTAATTCTCCCCACTTATTACGGCATTTTAGAGAAAAAAAAAAAAAAAAAAGCGGCTGCTTAACACGATACTTTTTTCCCTTGCCCGTGAGCAAGCTTTTTTCGCAAAAATCGGAGCTTCGAGCTCGATTTTTTGAAAATTTGAGTAGGACGGAGACTAAAAAAATTTTCAAAAAAAATATTGTACTTTTTTTAATTAAATAATTATCTTCGTATTAATATAAGGTCGGACAGTTTGAATGGTCATACAATTCGCATTACTTTAAGAGTTATTGAGGTCTAAAAAAAAAAAACAAAAATTCAACCGCCTATAACTTTTTAACAATTGATAAGTAAAAGTTGCGACATAGCTATTTACACTAGTTAGAACAGAACGAATCATAATCCGTAGCTAACTAAAAAAAAAAAAAAAAAAGTCGTCAACTGCACCTATGTCAAAATTGAAAAAAACACGTATTTTTTCGCGAGGAGGCCCACGGGCCTCAAAAAAAAAATTTTCGAGACAAAAAATTTTTTTTTATTAAATATTCATATTTATTCATATTCAATTTCTCCGATATCCTGAAATAACTCGAATACAAATCGTTCGTAATTGTTTCGGTTTATCGGGGAGTTTTATTTAAACGATACTGAATAATCGTTGATTTTGTACATTAAATTGTATTTAGCAACGCATATTGTATTAACCAACTAAGACGATTAATCATGATATCCTTGGCGGCAGTAACTATGACTCTATTAAGGGTATATGACCTGATAAGTCTATATGAATCCGCCTGAAAAGTGATGACTAGTTACTCGCACATGTGCATACCTGTTGAGCAAGGGTGGCATACGCGTATGCCATCAAGATAATCTCTACCTCTACGTAGCGCCCGCTGGACACAGACCAACGGAGGCGATGTCGTGGTGGAGTGGTAATCCCGGTATTTGTCTATTAAGGGTATTGGCCCGATAAGTCTGTCTGAATCCGCCTGAAAAGTGATGACTAGTTACTCGCACATGTGCATACCTGTTGAGCAAGGGTGGCATACGCGTATGCCATCAAGATAATCTCTACCTCTACGTAGCGCCCGCTGGACACAGACCAACGGAGGCGATGTCGTGGTGGAGTGGTAATCCCGGTATTTGTCTATTAAGGTTATTCAAGCCTGCACGGTCTTTCGGATCGGTAATTTTGTTGAGCCTGCCCGAGGCGCATCGGGACTGGAAAGGAGCGTTATGCCTACTCGAGACGACGCTCGTGAAAAGGTGAAAAGGCTGTTTGAGAACCGCGCCAAAGGTGTTGATTGATATAGACAGCAGGGCGGTGGCCATAGAAGTCGGAATCCGCTAAGGAGTGTGTAACAACTCACCTGCCGAATCAACTAGCCCTTAAAATGAAAGCCGCGGTAACGATATTCTTATGCCGGTGATGAAGCGATATGATTTCTACGCAGTGCTCCGAATGTAAAAGTAATGAAATTCAACCGAACAAGGGTAAACGGCGGGAGTAAATACGATTAAGGTTATCGAAATCTAACATTGTGAACAACGAGCGTAGAGACTAACGTGCGGGTACAAGTTTAACGGAATTTCTATCGAAGATCATACGAATACTATGAGTTTAACGTTAACGTTAACGTTAACGTTAACGTTAACGTTAACGTTAACAGACAAAGTTTAATATCGAGGACCCGAAGACGAAGTTTAATATCGAGGACCCGAAGACGAAGTTTAATATCGAGAACCCGAAGACGAAGTTTAATATCGAGGACCCGAAGACGAAGTTAATATCGAGAACCCGAAGACGAAGTTTAATATCGAGGACCCGAAGACGAAGTTCAATATCGAGGACTCGAAGACGAAGTTGAATTAATTGGTGAAAGTTGATTGCGGGTGTTATTAAATTTACTTTAATAATACACATTTCAGCCGAAACCAAACCCTGAGCATTAAAATACAAAACATTTTAAATTTTGATGCTTCGGGGGGGGGGTGGGGGTGATATTTTTTTAAATATTTATTATAAGGTTTTTATGTCGGGTTTTTTTTACGACCATAAAAATTAATAAAATATTTACAAATACAAAAATTAAAAAAAATTTTAAGGATACAAAAAATTTACGAGTTAAAAAATTTACAAGTAAAAAATTTTTACAAGTTCGAAAATTTTTATAATTGCGAAAAATTAATAAAATATTTACAAATACAAAAATTAAAAAAAATTTAAGGATACAAAAATTTTACGAGTTAAAAAATTTACAAGTAAAAAATTTTTACAAGTTCGAAAATTTTTATAATTGCGAAAAATTAATAAAATATTTACAAATACAAAAATTTTAAAAAAATTTACAAGTAAAAAATTTTTACAAGTTCGAAAAGTTTTATAATTACGAAAAATTAAGAACATTTTTTTTAGAGTCAAAATTTTTCGAATTTTCACAATTAATAAAATATTCACGTGTACAAAAATGTTAAAAATATCCAACTTTGAAAATTTTCACAAATCAGAAATAATTATAAAATGTTCGGAAGTACTTTACGTATAAAAAACCATTTCACCATGATAAAATCATAGTGAAATGGTTAAAATTTTTAGATAATCAAAGCTAGTCAAAACAATTTTCATTTGTATCAATGCAATTTTTACTTATGCAAGTAAATCAAACCAATTCACCGTGATATAATCG